>PVJX010001660.1:0-152921 GCA_004027295.1 Dolichotis patagonum
AAAAAAAAAAAAAAAAAAAAAAAAAAAAAACCTACCAACAACAAATGCTGGAGAGGCTGTGGGGAAAAAGAAATTCTTCTGCACTCTTGGTGGGAGTGTAGACTGGTTCAACCACTGTGGAGTTCAGTCTGGAGTCTCCTCAAAAAGCTGGGTTTGGAAGTCCCATTTCACCCAGCTATTCCACTTCTGGGCATATTCCTAGAAGAACTGAAAACATCATCCCACAGTGATATATGTGCACCCATGTTTATAGCAGCACCATTTGTAATAGCCAGATCCTGGAAACAACCTAAGTGCCCATTAACTGAGGAATGGATTAAAAAGTTGTGGCATTTTTATACAATGGAGTACTACTCAGCTATAAAGAATGATCACATTGAGATATTTATAAATAAATAGATGCAACTGGAGACCATACTCATAAGCAAAATAAACCAAACTCACATGTATAAATACCGTATAGTCTCCCTAGTGTGAGACATGGTTAGATTACATAAGATTTAATGGTAATCATGATTCCCCATTACATAGCTTTGGAGTCTTTGAATGTTTTCATTTATCAGTTGGAATGGTTTTATTCTGTTTTGTTTGACTGTATTATGTGTGATAGTATGAAGAGTTTTTTTTGAAGAAAACAAAACATTATGGCAGCCATTGCTGATTTAATATCATCTTGCTTTGAAGTCCTACCATGCTTTTATTCTTCTATTACCATCAGTTCCATCAAGTTATGTCTTATTAGGATTTTAATATATATGATAGTATAGACAAATTTTTTATGGAAATGAGATATTATATTAGCCATTGATCATTTTCTGTTATTCAGTTCAGAATACCCTGTAATTCTTTCATTCCTTTGAATGGTTTTATTCTATTTTGTTATGTTTGATATTATTGTATTTCAAACTATGCTCAACGATTGCAAAGAGAGAGGCATTATGGTAGCTACTGTTAATATCCACTTGTCTTGTTTTAAAGTGCTATGTTGCTTATGTTGTTCTGTTCTGATCTGCTTTGTTCTGTCCTCTTTTGTTATATTTTCTTTAAAATAAAAAAAAGAAAGTATTTCTAGTCTATGTTGGTTTGTTGGTGTAAATACTCAGTCTCCCTGTGGCTGTAGAAGATGCCCAGGGAGCATTGCATTCACTGCAAGCTGTTCTGTAAAACAGGCGCTAGAAGACACGGTTATGGGAGAAGAGAGAACAGCAGTGAAACACTCTGAAAAGGTCATATGGAGTCTCCTGGTGTTATAATTTAGACTGCTGGTTGGGAAATTATAAAACACGCATAGATACAAGATACAATGTTGTTTTAGTTTTATTTAAAATTAAAAGATAAGCAAGTTATCTCTGTCTGTCTCTGTCTCTCTGTCTCTCTGTCTCTGTCTCTGTCTCTGTCTCTCTCTCTATCTCTATCTCTCTGTGATACAGTCTCTCAACTGAGAGGAGATAAGGCCTTTTGGAAAGTCTAAAATTTCTTTTTCAAGTTGTATAAATTTATAGCATCTAAATACTGGTTCAACATTAATAGAGAAAAATCCTTGTGGTTTTTGCACTCATTTTCTGGAAAGCACAGGTTACTAAATCAATTGACTTTTAGCTGATGTCTATTTTTTAAAAGATACATTTTGAATTTTTGAAGTAACCTGTCAGACAATTACAATTTTATAAATTATAGATAATGATGAGTATTTATAATATTTTTAAAGAAAAAAGTCTGGATTAAATAAGCACGCTAAACAAAATTTACTTTAGTAAAAATGAAGGCTTTGTTGCAGGAAAGGTTCATGTTCTTTTAGAAGCAGTTTCTTATTTCAGTATTATTATGTGCTACTATGTAAAATGTAGTATTCTATTATGATGTTTTATAGTAATGTGACTTACAATGTAGAATATTATAATTTTGACAGTTAAAAACCTTTAGAGTACCCTGGGGGTAGGTTGTTTGTTTTGCTTTGTTTGAAAGCCATCATACTTAAGCATTCGAGTAACTTGCTATAATTTACAAAAATCCAATCAGGACACACAGTGCACGCCGCTGTTTTCATGTTTCAGGGAAGCGATTCCGTGCATGACTGCTTGTTAGGTCCTCAGGGGGAGAGGCACAGTGTGGACTGGACGGGCAGCTCCCAGGCCTGAGCTTTCTGCAGGGTGATCCCTTCTTCAGTACGGTGCACCCCCCAAGGCGCGGTGAGCGGTCCTAGCAGCAGACGCTCGTTGATTTTTCCTCAGAACCCAAGGAGTAATTGTTTGGAAATCTCACAATTTCGCATAAACCACAAAGATCCTCCATAATTGTCGGGCTGTTTGTTTGTTTGTTTGTTTGGCAGGATTTTTTATTCACGTTGTACTTGCTGCTAATTCCGCAGGCGCAGCTGCGTCCTGGCACCACAGCCCTGGCTGCACTGCGCATGGCCGTCTCCAGGGCTCCCGGTTTTGATTCTGGTTAAGCCTTAAAATCCCTGAGATGCCATCAAACGCCTGTAAGACACTAGAGGAGAAGGCTGAACTACTAGGGGTGCTCAACTTTGTGTTATGCTGCGGTCACATCCTAGGCATTTATAGACATTTTTTGACCATCGGAAATTCGTGTCTGTTCACAAATGTGCTATGGGAGGCTGAGGCAGGAGGATCTCAATTTGAACCATGCAAAGGCCTTGGGTTCGAAACACAGCACACTCTCCCTTAAACAAAGTTCCATCACAACCTTTTTCAAAAGTAAGCTTTATAATCCACGAATCCACTTTCAAATAAGTTCATAATTGTTTTTAACACAGTTTCTTTTATTTAAGTATGTATACCGTGATTATTTCTTTATACTTATTTACAAGGCAACTGCATTAAATGCAGTTTTTATTTTGTGGTATTTGTGTATGCCTGGTTTCTGTCCAAAAGAGTAAGCCATGTCATGGTATTCCTTCCTAAATAGATTTAAGTAGCAAACATGAATAGAATATCTTAGGCAAATTGTCTAGCCTTTTTGTAGATATATCTGTGGTAGATATTTTGAGTGTCTTTGACTTTATTTCACTGTTAGTTTGGAATCTAACCTCTAACAGAGTTCTTTGGACATGAAACAAGCAATATCTTACCTTATATTTTGGCCTCAACTCAAAATGTTGCTATTTTTTTTTCATCCTTCCTGAATATTGGTATTCTCACCTCATAAAAGAAATAAGAACACCATCACTATATCCAGCAATTAGATACACTGTTCACTGATTGTAAAGGCATTAGCTCTTATCCATGTTCTGTGTCTGAGATGTAAATAAACACATTCTGATGTCAGCAGCAGTGAAATTTTGAGTTCATCACCGGTGTGACATGACTTATAACAATTTCTTTCTAAAAGCACCAGATTAAGTCAACTAATTAGTGTAAAAATGTAGTATACCATCCGTTGTTGAATTAGGTTGGAATCTCATTGAAATTATGATACTGCCATGGGTTTAGCTCAGTGGTATAAATGTCTGCCTAGCAGGCACGAAGTCGTGAGTTCGATCCCCAGTACAAAAAAAATAAATAAATTATGATATTACCCTTAGGTATTCATATCTATAATTGATTATGTACTTCATATTCTAATATTGTATTTGTTCATTGAAAAAATGTACCATTTATTCCCTAGTCAGTTATTTTAAGGTTTTGCAACTATTTTCAACTCATAGTAATTTCTTCAGGTTAACAGTATCTTTATTCTTATCAGAATTTAAGATTGATGGAGAGGGGTGGAAACAAATAAAAGCATGAAAATTATTCTGCCCCAAGAACATTTTGTATGTGCACCAAAAGAGGATTGTTCTTGAGAGAGAGAGAGAGAGAGAAACTGCAAGTACTTTATTGCATATAGCTTATAGTGTTCATGACTTACAATCTTTGTGGCAAAGCTTTTATTTAGAACTAACATCTTTGGTGTTATCTCATTAGGAAGATAATTAGTGTATTAGAAAGCAAGCAAAAAAAAAGCACATTTAAGAAAAACTTAGGTCCTGTTCATTGCTTCTTGGTCAGAGAGTGATGTTTAAAATGCTATAAATACAGCAAAATCAGAAGTACACAGCCTAAAGTGCTTTATGCTTCTTCATTCCTCTACGTGCCATTTATTTTGTTATTGAACTTTCTTGGATTCAGCCTTTCAGTACCATGTTCCCCACCAAATGAGGGCCACTGGTTGTTGTGAAAGGCTTCAATCCTAGAACAGATACAGCATAACAGCTAAAATCATGATATTATCTGGAACCCAGTGTCCCACTTACCATAGCTGTCTCCTTCACCCATCACAGTCTTCTCTATAATGAGAAGATATTTAAAATACAGTGTGGATTCCAAGGATGGGACGGTCCTGGACAGACTTCTTAGTCTAGCTAATGACCCACAGGAGAGAATTCTTAGCTAGTGTAGACTATTTCAGCTCACAATATCAACTTGAGACTGTGGAGCATGGTATTCATTGGCTACGCACCAAAAGGAAACATTATAACAAATATATACTTTTATTTGGAAAAACATTTTACAAAGATGATCAAACAGTAGTATTTTTAAAGTGCTGCATATGGACAGACAGCCCCAGTATTACTGATCATTTTATGGAATCACACAGAAACAGCAATAATCAGCAAAACTGTGAATACAATTTCTCTGTTACAGAGTGACAGTCTTCATACAGATACAGGACATATTCAAATCTAATTTAAAAGGGTCCTCCCTGTGCATGCTGAAAAGGTGGCTCCTCCTGTTACCAGCATCATTTTGAAGGAAGCTGGGTGTAGTGGCACAGTTGCCACGAACTGCCTGGTTCTGACTCTACCTCTTTTATGATATAAACAGGGTGCCCCATAGCTATTTCCAGAGTAATTTAAAACTCCTCCCATGAAACTTTATAAGCCAAGGAAATGGGAAAAGCATATCTGGCCGGAAGAACAGCGTTGCTACATCAGCTCATGCAATGAATTTTTAAAAGCTTTGCTTAAAACAACAGAGGATGTCAACTGGCAATATCAGTCCACCTTGAGCGCTGAAACGCTCTTTTCTGAGGCCAGGCAGCTGGGTGATTTATGCTATGTTTGATTTTTAGGTTTTCAGCAGCACTTTTGTATTTTTATAGCCAACAGAAACCCTGCAGCAGGTTTTTGCCTGTCGTTTTGGAGGCTGACAATAGTAAAGAGTGTTTAGCGCTTTAGACCTGACAGAGAAATGTTGCTTAAAAACATTAGCACTGAGAGATAATTCTCAGAGAAAAATAACGTGAAAGGACAAGTAATTCTATTTCATTGTTTTCATTTTTAAAAATGTAAATATATTCCCTTTCTGTTTACTGCCTTTGCTATATGCTTGTAATGTTTAGACTTCCAACAGGAATTCAGCAAGGTATTTCTGTATAGAGACACTGATACAGTACAGGGATATTTTACACTAGATAATAATGTTTCCATAAATATTCTGGTCTTGAATGCTAACTGCTAAGAGCAACACTACTGTTCTGAAGTCTTCATGACCAGAGAAGGACAATATGTGGATTGCATGTATGAGAGAATGGAGAGGGTTAACAAAATATTTATTATTTTGTCCTTTCCTAGGTTATCCCTAATCTTTCCAACAAGAGTCTCATTTATAAAGCTCAGAGAACATAACACTCACCCTGGGAGGTTCAGCTGCTATGTAGAAGGGTTAGGGATTAAACCACGAACTATACTGTATTCCATTACTACAGCATAATTTTATGGAGACAGCACCATGTGAGCAACCCCAGTGGAAGGAAATAATGTTACCTGGCTACTGCATGTGGCCTTGTTGCAGGAGCATACATGTGTTAGTACTGGAGTAGTGTACAGGTCCATTTGAAACACTATAGAAGAATATGAGAAACTAGGATGTTTATAAAAGAAACAGAAATTTCCTTTCCACAGTTCTAGCTGACAGAAAGTCTGAGAGGAAGGCATCACCATCAGATGAAGACTTGCCTCTGGTTCATAGTCGGCCATCTTCTTGTTACATCCTCACACAGCGCAAGAGGCAAAGGAGCTCTCTGTTTCTAAGGACAATTATACTATTCATGAAGACTCCGCTCCACAACTGACTCACTTCCCAATGCCCCACCTCCAAATCCTGTTTCATTAGTGGTTAGAATTTTGGGGTCCAACCTGTAGTCTATAGCAAGGAAACTGTAAGCTGATGCACAAAATTCTGTGGGGGCCTCAAACCTCCAGCTCATGATGACAATACAGACCACACTGGCTTTGTCTATTTGCTTAATTGAGATTTCACTGCATTTGAGAAATAACTACGCTTTGCGTGTTTTTAGCCAGCCTTAAGGTTGAAGAACTTAGAAGTGCCTATACCCCACCTGGGAGAGTGCTAGGTGCTTAGATTATCAGTCTTTCACCCCTCTCAGCCTCGGAGCTGACACTTCCTGGTTCACAAGCCACTTCCTTATCTGAATGGCTAGAAAGGTCTTTCCCTAGTGACAGAGCCAGTTTGTGACAACAAAAAATAAACAAACAAAATGTACAGCACTTCAACTTGCTGCCACTCTAAGAACTGAAAGGTAAGAGGATTTGGTGTCAGATAAGGGGCATGCATTGAATAAAGTATAATCAATCTAGCAAAACAGATATATACGGGAAGAGATGGAATCAAATTCTAGTTTGAGGAGAGCAGATTTTACAGAGCAAAGTTTTAAAACAAGATTAAAAGTTCAGTCTACTGATAGGAGAAGCCTGCCTGAGATTTAAGGGGTGTGCACATGCTATCAGGAGCTTCAGTTTTCAGAACTATAAATTTATAAGGCACAAGCAGAGCTTCAGGTACACAAAAATGGAGCATTTACAGGGGCAGTAAAAGAACTTAGGTCAAAGGTCAGAATAGGACACGGTTCTTGTGAAACTGGAATCTGAAGGTAAATGGTAAATGAATGCTAAATTTAACTCCTTACTGAGCTAATATGGAACAAATATCAAGTATTTTTATCCTGGGTATAATCCCAGATTGAGGGAAGCTACATCTGTAAGCTAATTTTAAATGCCCACCAATCATGAAATTTTGCAGTTCCAATCCTGAGCACCATTAGTGTTTCCAACTAATTATTTGCTCTCCTCTTTTTTCACAAAGAAAAGAGGTATCACAAAGAAGGCTAGGTATAGAAGGCTTAACAAGTCATCTTTGGTTTTCTCAGTGTCTCTCCCAGAATCAGTCCCAGAGAAATCTCAGCTTATATAAACAGTATCCTATGAGTGGAACTCAAGAGTTTTTGTTTAATTTATCTGTATTCATTTTTTTATAAAATAAAGTTTATAAGTATATATTAAAAATAAGGATAATTTAGGAGGAGGTTAATGAAAATGGCATCAAAATCACAAACTGGACATGGTCAAAAAGGACAAGCATTTGCATGCTTATCTAAATTCAATTATCTAAATAATTACAAACTTTTAAAAGAATAAATTAAAATAAAGAATAAAGCTTTTACAGTACTAGCAAGTGAGAAAGTAGTGTATTAGTGCTCAAGACAGACTCCTGGAATTTATGTTTGTAATTTTTGAAGAGGCAAAAATGAAATAACTTGCAGCAGAAGAACACAAAGGAGAAAATGAATTCAGGAGCAACTGCATTGTCAGTAAAAATCAGAGGGCGGTGCACACACATCGACAGCAGGAACAGGATTTAAAAGTAACAATCTTAAATGTAATGCTCCAGTCTTACAGAAAAGCCCTCATAATTTTAAGAGCTGGAAAAGGATATGTTACCCTGCCTCTTTTAGTGTCCGTAAGACACTGATGAAGTCAACATATCCAAGTAGAGAGAGGTGGAGGAAGTCTTCCTACTCAGGCCCCCTGGGAAGAAGTCTGCCCCACTGAGCAGTAAGGCCATGGCCAATCACAGGCCTTCATGCAAACAATGAATTGGACAGTGGATCATAACCAATCACAGGATTTCATACAAACAATGAACCTGACATCTTGTTCAGAAGTTGGAGAAAAATTACAAACGTGAAGAGAAAGATTGATAAGTTACAGCTCAGATAGTGTCCTATATAAAAAGTATATAAAAATCTATATCAAAATACCTCCTTTGAAATGAAATGCATATATTCATAGGAGAGACAGAGTAGTTAATTTGCCATATAAAATTAAGGCAGATACTTATTCTCAATAATCATAAGTAAAAAAGACATTGGTGTAAAGGAAATTTTTGGTCAAAGGAATAAAAAAATGCTAAAGACAAAAGGTACACTTTTTGAAAAACTAAACAACATGGTTTTTTCATGTTATACTAACAATTTGAAAAATAATGCAGTTAGTTCTAAAATGTAATATTAGAGAATATTCTGTCATAATATTCTACTTAAAGTAATGCAAAACTTTAGAACATATGTGGTTTACAAAGCACAACACGATACCTTGTTCTCACATGTAAAGGACTATACAAAACAAGCACATATAAGTCTTCTTTTAAGATGTTCTTAAACTCAGAAAATGACTATACTTGAAAACTCAAAAAAAATTCTTAATTTCTGTAAAGCAGAAACCTTTTGGAATCATAGCTATTGGCAACTGAAATTAACAATAAACTAAAAATAAAATCAAAACAAATTAAGAGCTATATAGGAATGAATATCAATGACCACAAATTATGATGCAGCCAGAACAGTAAAAAAGAAAATGAACAGCTTTAAGTATATGTAATAGACCTTAATAGTATAAATGGATGAAGCAAAGTAAGTCAAAGATGAAAAAGAACACCAGAGTATTCCCAGAATGACTAAGAAGAAAACTTTAAGTTGGAGAACAATCAAACTCAACATTATCATGCAGCAGTAGTAACACATATAAAAGTATATGTTCAAGCCAGAAAAAACCAATATTGCTCTTTGAAAAATCTCATAGAACTGACAAATATTTGGCAAAGCAAAGAGAATCATAAATAATTGTGAGTGGAAAAATGAACCCAACTATACATATAGAATAACTTTTTAAATCCTATATGTAAGTACACATCAAAAGCTTGAGCAACTTTATACAAACAGTAAAAGGGACAAAATAAAGAAGTATGAGGGGAATGAATATGCAATGAGAGATGATGTCCTGGAATCAAAAGAGAAGTTAAATAAAAGGAGAGAGAGTGTTCTTTAGCATTAGATATCCAGAGATTTTCAAATAGTCAAGGATTTAAATAAAATAAATTCAGTAGTTTGGAGTTGTTTGAATTGCAATGTATCTTTCCTGTTCAGAGAAGTAGTATTGCTGGTAATTAAGAGTTTTTGAGGATATAGATACTCACGCCTAGGTGAATGCTTGCTGTATCTAACAACTACCACAAAGCAAGCAGTCTACATTTATTACTGGGATTGCTGGGATCTAATGCCACTGACTTCAATTTTTGAATGCTTTATACATGCCAAAAGTTCTGTAAATGCAAAGAATCATAGGAAGATTTCTTTTTTGGCTGTTGCCATGAGCAATAATTATTTTAGGATACAATGTGTATTAAGTAGTATTTAGATTGCCCATCGCCTTGCATACTTCCAAATTTTCCCGTACAGCCTCATGCAGGTGAGAAGATTGACTTGCACTGACATATACTGAAACAATGGATGTAAGAAGCAAAGGACTTTGTTACAGGTCAGTACACTCATAATTTCTGTTCTACTCCACTAGTGGGTGAATTTGTTGATTTTCTTTCTATTGGATAGATCTTTAGGGATTTTTTGCTCTGTAGAAAACAGTGTTATAAAAACAACTAGTGATAAACCAACTACTATGAGAATTGCTTATCGAATCTTTCAGACTGCAACTTGGAACAGAGACCAATGTTTGCGTATACTTCTCAATGTGCATTTTCCTCCAGTGGATGGCCATAAGTAGATATTTGGGGTCTCTGTAAAACAATAATCTTTAATTACTGTGTAGACCACCTACAGATAATGCCTATTCTCATGGTCAGCACTTGATTTTCTTCCTGGACAGTGTTGACATTTGAACCCAAATCCTGTGCACTGAGCTACAGTCCCTGACACCCACATGTATCTTTTTGATTGTGTGTTTTTAGTTTTTCTTTTCTTTTCTTTTGAGATAGGATCTCACTAAATTCACCAGGTAGGAATTTGCTATACTCCTGCCTCAGCTTCCCAGAATGATGCCATTACAGACACCATGAACGGTTTTGAATAATTATTTTAAGTGGTGCCCAAAAGAAAATATCCCTATGGGTCTGATTCTTAATAATCCTTCATATTCTAATCACAATCCTCACTGTTGAGAAATTACTCATAGACCCTTCAAGGCGGTTAAAGTTTGAGTTACAGGCACTTTCTCTTGTTGGCAAAGTCATGGTCAAAAGTATATGAAGGAATATAAGAAAAAAAGTAAATTTTTTTTTTGTTCCAACGATGCATAAAGAACCTTCTATTTTAATGGGTCTAGTTGCAAGAAACGTAGTTCAGTTCTTCTTCAACACTCTCATGTTCTTCGTTCTCTTTGTTATCCTTAACCTTCCTGGATCTACACACTTCACTTCCACTTGCAGCTGATTACCTTCTATCCATTAGACACCTGACTTTGTGTTGCTCATCAGCTAAGAACAGTAATACGATACAAATTTCAAAACAACTTAATGTCTTGAGCTGGAAACTGTCTGACATTCAACTTCTGGTGTCTGAGTGAAGTTTTATGGAGCAGAGCTGCGCGCATTGACGCCACACCTTCAGCCGCTGCTTCTGAGTTGAGGCTGCAGATCCCAGCGGCTGCACCGGGACCACTCAGCCCGTCTGAGCCACTGAGGAAGGGCTTTGCCGACGCCCTTGTACAGCACCAGCCGGCAACCATGTCCCCAAAAGCCTCTCTGCAAGCCTGCACTGCCGCTTGCGGTTCAGTCTCCCCCGGGTGGGGAGGACTCTCTCCTGCCTCGTCCTGTGGGAGTTTAGGGTCCCTGAAGGCTCCAGAACCTCTTCCAGCTGTGGGACTCAGAAGCTCTAACAGATCTTTTGGTATCCACGGTCCCTGGTGCCTCTCCTGCCACCAAAGGGTGGAAATAATTTGGTGCATCAGAATACATCCATTTTCAATCAGGTTTTCTGCAGTGAAAGTATCTGTGATGCAAATATCGCAACTCTTAGTGGTCTAATGTTTTACAGCCCTATTCCTTGGCATCCCATAATAATACCGGGACAGATAAGGGAAAAGATAATAAAATTATCCATAATCTGTATTTACCACCACAATTGACTACAGGGACCTAGATTTAGTGTAAACAATATGTTTTTTTATGCTGTTTCCTTCATTGTAGATGATTTTCTTCAAGAAGAGCTTCCTATCTGAAGGTACCATCATTAATTTCTGCTATGTTCAGAATTTCACACCTCAAATGTAAAATGAAAGCCCACATTTTCCCCTTTGAGTGGCTTCATTGTTCCCTTTCTTCTTAGACACCAGATGAGGTGCATGTGCTTTTTGATACATCCACCACTCAGTATTGCCCAGTCCTCAAACGGCAATTGTTGTGTTAGGAAAACAAACACAGAACTATTTCAACACTGATTAAGCACCACTTTTGCACCAGGCTATTACCTAAATTTTTGCTTCCATTTCAGTAAATCATAAAGTAAAAACAAAGGACTTTAACAGTGATCAGTTTCTGCTCAAGCAAAAGTGCTCTTATTTCCCATAGCTACATATTCTCCAAGGGGAAGAACTGTGTCTGTATTCCTACCAGACACGGTTGGAATTTCTAGTAGATGTGGTAGTGCAGAAAAGGTTCTAGACAAACATTTATTACCTGAGTCATTGCATAATTAAATAATCAAATAGAAGTCTAGCTCATTCGGCTTAAAGTTGATTCTAGCGTCTCATTTTCCTTGATTACGATGAAACTTGGATCACAGTTACAGCTAATGAAAATAATATCTTTACTCAATACCTGACACTAGCTCTTGGCCCTGTGCGTGGTGTGAGGAGTGTGAGCAGGCAGGGATAAGAGTGATGACAAACTCTCTTTGATATTTACCATCAGCCCAAAAATCTGTGTGAGCGGTATTGTCTGAAACTACTTGATATATTTGTGTGTAAGTCTCCATGCTGCACTTTCCTAATAATGATAATAGATCACACATTAGCCTCCATGCACTGATTTGTGGTTACACATTTAATTTTGACTTTGAAAAATAATGTATTTATGTTACTAATGTCAGTCAATTTTGCATAGAATCCTATATGGTCCTGGGTAAAGAGAGCTGGATTCTAATCAGAACCCATGAGCATTCATGTTTCCACACTGACGCAGTTCAGTGGTTGATGGCCACAAAGAATGCATTTCTTGGATTTACTGTATAGCAAAGTGAGAATGCAAGAGGTACCAGGAGAGAGAGGCATTGACTGCTGAAGGTCTCAAAGGACACTGCAAGCAGTTCACTTTTATTCTGTTCTCTGCCACCCTCTACAGATTCTGAGAAAGTTGCAGGTTCCTCCTCAAATAATCTGAGAAAAAGTTGTCCTTAAAGAGGTAAAATACTACATGAGGGTGCCCTTTGGTGGCTGAAACAAAAACACAGGACCAAAGGATACTGGAGATTAGTTAATCTTAGTAATTAATTAGTTACTAGAGACCACTACGAAACTTTGAGCTCACACAGTGTCATCTACAGATACTAGCCACAATGCCCTTTCATGCTGATATAAATCATTCATTGACAAAAACTGATTGAGCTGGGCTGGTAGAGCACCTGCCCAGCAGGCATGAAATCCTGGGGTCCTCCCCAGCCCCTAAATAAATGACCATGTAAGAGGTTCAAATCCTAGCTCCAGCAACAGCCAGCAGGTCACCTGGACACTGGTCCTTGTCTTCTCCACATTTGTGAAATGGGGTAACCTTGGTAACCTTGTATTTCTTTCATATGTTTAGAAATAAATATGACATTCAAAAACTGACAGGAAAAAAATGTTACTCTACAGCAAAATGTATTTCCTTTTCATCAGCTCAGTAGACATTTTAGCCTTTTTTCCTCTTTTTTTAAACTGTGCATGAAAAAAAATCTAAGGAAAAAAAGTGTCAGGAAGGGTTCTGTCTTAGTGTGCAGCTGGCCTTGCAATATCCACGCCATTTTCAGCCCCCAAGAATCAATCTTCATCCCCTTGGTAGCGATATGTGGCCTATTAAGAATGCATGCTTTTGAATAATAGCAATTAACCATTATCCTGCAAACTGCCAATTTATCTTCTAGCTGCAAAACATTTACAGACACAAAAAGACATCACTCAGCCCTGACACAGTATAATGAAGCATGCCTTGCTTAGTAACTCTCCCATTAACCTGCACAGTTTCTGCATAAGGTTAACAAGAATGGAACGTAAGTTCTTATTTTCCTCTTGCAAAATTAGCTCTATGTTGTGCAACATCAAAGTGACCACAGTCAATGGTTTGGGGAGCAATAATAAAGCCATTAGGTGCTTAAGAAAGCAACCAGAGAAACCGAGTCAGGCTCACACACTGCTGGCAGAAATCTCCTTGTAAAACCAGCGACCCCTTCCTTATCCTTGCCCTGGAAAACACTTTCCTGCTGCCTTCTGTGTTATTTTAATCAGATTCCATAGTGTGAATGATAGAAGATGGGGTGGGGAACATAAGCCTTTGATAATGAGGGGTCCGGGCTGTGGAGGTCATATTCAGAGGTGACTCATGGCGAGCTGCTTGGTGTAGTCTTCAAACTCCAAACTATCTCACAGAGAAAGTTGTGCTTCTGAAACTTTATTACCAAGGAGCTTGTATAACGGCCACAAATTCATTTAAAGACACCCTATCGCTTTATCAAAGAAGCTACCTTAAGGTTATAATAAAACTTTCTCCTACGACCATGGACACGTTTAAGGGAAATAGTTCACATTGGTGACCTGTATAGAAAGAATTTCCTGCCAATGATTTTTTACAAAGATCAAAAAGATAATTGCCCTTTCAGAGGAACTGAAGATCTGCCCCAACCATTTTTAAGTAGCTCATGAAATAGAACTCTATTTCTGCAATCCTGCTACTATATATTGTGTATATGGTATCTCTTCTGCTACTATATACATGAAAATATTATTAACATTATCATAGTTTTCTCTTTTTCTACTGCAAATGTTTCTATTTTATTTTTAGAAATTAGAAATACTTTGCTAACTTTTAAGGTGAACTGAAACAAAGGAATATTAATAATATTCATACTCTGTCTATTCTGATATCCATATTTGAAACATATAAAGCAATTATGATGGTAAAATACATAAATCTTCAGATAATTTTCATCTTTTTATGCTACTTTAAGCTTTATTTTGTGTTGATAATAGGAATTTTAGACTACTTTAACTGGCTTATCTGCCCGACTATCCAGTTTTACCATTATATGGTTCTGGGGTAAAAAGTTTCTGAGGCTCGTGAGACACAAAGTGTGATTCTAATTACACTAGTGACATCATCGCTTGTGTATTCAGAGCTCTAAGCTATCGACAGACTTCAAAAATACTTTGACTTCTTTTAGTTTTCCTTATGTAACTGAATATGTTTTTTGTCTTATAATTCTTCCTTTGATTCATTCATTCATTTTTAAAGTGAATCAAATTAGTTAGTTGCACAATTTTAAAAAACCCAGCAAATTTGTTCAAAGTATTAAGCATAAGGCTTGCATGTAGAAAAATGATATGTGTATTTAATTATCAGTGGAAAAGTCTGAGATTTATTTTTCAGTAGAAATTCAAGTTTAAAGTGGTTACAGAATAGATGCAAGCAGTAGCTTCCTGGATATGATTCCATGAAAAAGTAATAGAAGGAGAGAAAAAAGGAAGGAAAGGAAAGGGGTAGCCCATAAGATGCTGGGTGGAAGAGGAGATGACAGGGCTTTTACCTCTTGTATGTCACCTTTTTAAAATGCTTAACGTCCTGCTAGTCTATATTCATACGCTAAAAAGGGGCACACAAGCAAATTTTACAAGTTAAATTTTTTCTTTTTCTTCTTTACCTTAGCTAATATTTTCTGACAATAATTATTTACAAATACTATCAAAACTCCATGAATTGAAACTGAAAATATAATGCTAAGTATTTTCAGAATTCATTAAATCTCAAACATATTTAGATCCAATTTCATTGACTTCAAATTTATTCCTGTGATAATCTGTAACATTGGATCAAATATATTTTTCTTCAAAATAAAACAAGCAATGAAGGTTTGTTAAAGAATTACCTATGGCAAGCAATCCAATGCTCTGTTTTACACTGTAGTCAAGTCGCCAGTTACAGATTTGAGTTTTACCACAATTTATTTACAATAACTTCATTAATATACTCCTATGGGGAGTTTATTTCTTTCCAATGTGATGCCTCATAGATATTTTTATGAGAAAAAAATTCATTTCAAGGCTAGAACAGCCAAACCTAAAGTAGGCTAGAGAACTATTTACAAAACCAATGCACTATAAATGTATGTTTTCTTGGAAGATGGTAAAGCAGTGGCATATAAAACAGTATAATCACTTTTCCAAAGAGAAGAACTTGAGAAACCTAATAAATATGCTTCTTTCTATAGAAAGGGGAGTTGTGTGTGTGTGTGTGTGTGTGTGTGTGTACTTACCTGAGTGCGTTCACAACATGAAGATACATGCACATTTAACATCACTATCACATGTGCACAGTCGCTTCTCTCTGTGTGGCAAAATCAAAAAATACAGCAAAAGCAGAGTGGATGAATCTCTTGGAAAAGTTAATCACCCAAACTCTCAGCAGAGGTGATGCAAATAATCTCGATTCTAACGTGCCCTTCTCAAGCTGCCCTTCCGAGAATCATTGCAGGCCATGGATGAATGCAGCAACTAGAAGCTTGTAAGCTGCCCTGATCTGGCTCGTAACCCAGCAGATGGCTGTGCAGGAACTCAGTGAACAGATCCCCAGTGCGCAGACAGCAGAGAAACAAGTGAGCCGCCACCTTTGGGAACCTGCTAGGTGAGACGGTTCGTGAATTTCTTTTAATTTTCAGCTTATTCATCAAAACAGTCACTGGCATAATCAGAGGTTGCTTCAGGGACAAAAGACAAACAAATTCCTGGGTCACTTACCTATGACTCATTAGAAACACAGTTCGCGTTTTCCTCTGAAACACACAAGGACTGAAAAATACTATTTGGTACAATGGTGACTCTTCCAATTGTGGCTGTAAATGTCCAATAGGTAACTAAACTGAACCAAAGCTTGGCTTTAATTTTGTAACACTGTGTGATGAATTATTCTCAGCTCTATATACATGTATGTGAGTCATCTATGGAGCATGTATTTCAAACGTAACAAGACAAAGTTGATCAGTCCTAAACTGACTGAGTCTTTTCCACTCCCTGTCAAGATGGAAGACACCAAGACAGGAGCCACTAATTTAAAAATCAAGAGACATCTAATTACCACTTAGCACATCCTTTTCCAGGCCCCAACATCATTGGACTGGATGCTTAGATAGTTTAGAAATTTACCTAAACCCATGATCATCTGGATTCCTCAAAAACAGAGCCTCACAGGACTGTAGCCTCCACACACAAAAGCAATCATTTCCTGAGAATGGGGAGCACACCCTCAGCTGCCGGTGCTCCCCAGAATTGTATATGAGCAGCACCCTAACGAACAAGACTTTCCAACTAAAATCAGAGACCACTTGGGGAACATAATTGCCCATACAAATAACAACTGTTCTTTTAAAGCTAAAGCATATTATTATAACAAACACTGTAAATCTACTGACGAATTGAATACACCTTAAATTGAAGGATGGTCTTAGATCAAAGGTACTTTTTAACGGGCTAGTTGCTCAAGTTGCACCATGGTTTTGTTACCATGAACGTTTTATACACTTCTAATGACTAAACAGCAACATTTTTGTTAAAAGTTTCATGTTGAAAATCAGGCAGCGCCTACAAACATAATCACTAAATGGAAAGTGAATGTTTCCACTGTTTTTTGGTGCTGCTTCAGGCTTAAATGCTGTTATAAAGCAGATCTGATCTCCAAGAAAACTTGGAACAACTGGAGCGTAATTGTAAAACAGAAATTAGAATGACATTGTCAGCTATCATGATGAATATTTGATGCTCAAAAACTAAAGTTTTAGGTGAATTTTTTTGTTTGAACTATAGAATAATTTTTTTTACAGCTGTTTTGGTTAGGAAATAACTTTTGCTGACTAATTCACTAAACAAACATTTCAGATAGAGCCAGGATGTAGCTCAGGGACACAGCATCTACCTGGCAAGTGCAAGACCCTTAGATTCCTGGTAAGAAAGAAAGAAAGAAAGAAAGAAAGAAAGAAAGAGAGAGAGAGAGAGAGAGAGAAAGAAAGAAAGAAAGAAAGAAAGAAAGAAAGAAAGAAAGAAAGAATTCAAATAGAATAAGTCTTCAGTGTAAATGATTATTCTGATAGAGGTTGGAAAGTGTTGTGTAACATTACTATGCATAAGTGCTAAAAGTTATATACGCTTAACTTTAAATAACCTGGAAGATCCTTTTGTTGCATATTTCTTCCGAATTGTCTAAAACCAGGTGATGCCACCTGTTAGTCACGCGACCTTGTCTAACTCCACTATTGAACCTCTTCCAGTCTCAATTTCATCATACGTATGGTCTATTTTTTCAGTGTTATCTGCCCCAGACAATAAAAGCCCAATATGCCATAAGCAGTAATGAATCATGTATGGGTGCTGGGTAGCTCAGAGAACTGCAGGTACACCTGACAAACAAGTTTCCCGTGGCAGAGGACAGGAAGCAAGTGAACACTGTCAGCCTGTGGCATGGCTGTCCTCACAGGGTCTTCGCCGTGATGCTGCTTTCAGCACAGCCCGACACCATAGGCTGAGGAGAGGAAATTCAGGGCCTGGCCAGAGCAAAATGCAGCACCCAGGAGATGCACAAGGTCTGCTTTGGGTTTTACATGAATTCTTCAAATGTGTGTTTCAGTGTTTGATGGTATACCTGTTTAACATAATATGCAACCTGAGTTCTGGTTAAAAAATAAAACCTTGTATTTTTCTTAAAAGAGAGATTCGATTTATCCAAGCTATAATGGAAGCAGAACAACTTCATGTGATTTTATGAGTTTTAACAACCCAAGTATGTGACCTACACTGCATGGTGTTTTTACTGCAGTAAACTCAGATGTTTACAGGTAGCAGATTTTCACTTAACTATGCCTTAAATACTTGACCATAATTAAATGCTTAAAAAAGTACAGCATCTTTAAACTATATGTTACTTCATATTAGGAAACAGCAGAGTTGCTAATAAATTCAGTGATGTTACAGGATCTTAAATACAGAAGGTTTAAGGTTTATAGGTGGCAAACTGGGGGAAAGCAAATAAATAGCAAGTAAAGAAAAAAATACTTAATATAGCTTGTTAGTACAAATCCCTCTGGCATCATTTCCAGGTTGCAGAGGGTCTAAAGTTGTCTTAGATTGTTTATGCTGTTTCTCCCTGGTAAAGAAGGAGAAGAATGGCATTGTCACTCTAAATCTCAGTCTTGATTTAGGCAACAGAAGTGCACAAAGTTTTCCTGTATCTGCTTTTTCTTAATGAACAATTGTTCATATTTCATGAAAGTATTCTAGTCTTGCACTTTATTCATTATAATTTCCTGTGGTTGTCACTTCCTTCCACAAAACAGTTAAGACAAGTACTGGAGATATCCAAGATAACCAACATATTTGACATTACTCTGGAATTCCTGGGTGCCATAATTTCTTATTTGGAGCATCTGGAATATCAATACAGATGAGGCATACTGATGTGTGTTCATAATTATTTTATTGCATTTCCTAGTGATGTACATGTCTTTATGTATATAGCCCAAGAACAAAAGTTACCCTGAATATATTACTTTACTATGTGATTATCACACAATGCAATTTAATTATAAATACAATGAAATTCTATGTTTTAAGCACTTTCATTGATTCTTTCCTCTTGATTGCATTTATTTGGAACTCCTATAGTTGATACAAATGGTAGATATGTGAATATGGATATTAGATGAAAAAATCAAAGAAAAATAACCATTAGCTGACCAAGAACATGTTTGTCACTAGATATAGAAAGCAGAATTCAATTGCTCCTCTTCCAATCACGTATTCTGTTTTGGGCAGACTTAGTGAGGAATGAAAGAGAAGAGAATTTAAATTCTCTTCACAAATCCTCACCACTGGAGGAAGAAATAGGTCACTCTAAGTGAGGTGACACCCAGTGGGTGTCCCTTGATACAGTGCATTTTTCCCCTAGACACAGCAATGGTTCCCATCTTTCAAAATGAAAGAGTCGCTACCTCATCCTGCAAATAAGATCTGCAAGGTTGCAATAAAAGACAATGAGAAACAGGGAGATCGATCTTTTCCTAGAGGGAAGGGGATCAAGAGATGGCAGGAGCAGGGAGCTATGCACATGTACCACTTCCATTCCATGCTGAAAAGATTTAAGAGTGGTGTTAGAATGACTACAGAAAAGCATTTTGTGGAAGCTACACAGAGTCACACATAGCCCAAGACTTGTCTCATTTAAGAGCCAGAAAAAACAACCCTATACCTAAAATATATGATCTTTTGAGTATGAGATGATAATAACTAGCTTTTCTGGTGCTCGTGAAGACTACATTAAATCAAATAATTTTCACTACATTTTTTCCAGAAAAATTACAGGTTAGTGGCCTGCAGAGCAGTTAGGCAATAGAAAAATTATGTTCCCAAGCTGTGGTTTGAGCAAGACCCTCCCAAAAAGGAAAATTCAGCAGCTCCAAGTCTGCTGAGAATTCCCATTGTACCAGACATAGAGCAGAGCAGAATTAATCAGCCATACACACTGCAAGTTATCTGACCTATTACAATCAGTAAAAGTCAGGAGAGTCATATTGCTATGCCAAAGGGCATTAGACAACCTTGAGGAAGGCTTAGGGAATCCAGGGGATTGGTGATGGATAAACTGACGCACTCAGCATTAGCCATAGAGAAGGCACAACAGCTTAAATACTGTTGATACAGACGATCTGGAAGAATAGAATTTAGGGTAGAGCTAACTCTAATCACCTGACAAGGATCCATGGAAACAACACCAGGCCCACTGGAAATCCTGTATTTCCCAAATTCCTTAATCATGTCCTCCCAAAATTTGTTTTAAAAAATAAACACATAGATGTGCTCTTGTTCTATTATATCATAATTTTTTTTAAAAAAAATACACCCCAAATAGAAATTTTAAAGTATGGAAAAGGTTATGGTTTCTTCTTACACTCTAGTGCGGTGGGGGCAAACCTACGGCAAGCTTGTTGGCTTTCTTGTGAGACAAAGATGTTAATGTATGAGCTGTGTATTCCAAACAAAAACATCATTGTTCAGTTTAATTGCGTGTTGGTCCTTGGGGATAAATGGGCCTGGGGTTGCAGATTGAGCGCTCGTCTGTGAACAGGCCGCCATTCTGCGCTGTCTGAGGTCTCCATCCTTGGGAAGCCTCTGTGGGGAACTTTCCAAGCACGTCTGGGATGCCGGTAGGTAAGATGGAAGGAGAGCATCAAACGTGTACTCCTGTGCTGTCGGCAGGGAATTACATTTGGCTGTTTCGCACATACAGTTGTTTTCAAATTTAAAGCAAATGAAGAAATCAATATAGTCACTACATGCACACACAAATTGATAATAATGTGAGAAGAAAATTTTGCAACTAAAGGTCCTCATATTATTCCAAAAATATATGGAATTTCTCTCTCTCAATATTGTACATATTGGTATCGTTTCTGTATGTCCCAGTGGCTGGTGAGTTTAAGAATGCTAATTCTGCTGTAATTCCTTAATGTGTAGAATATTCTTTGGGCATAATGGATTTATTTTAGAATATGATAAATATAGTAACTTCACAAGACTTTGAATAAACTAAACTCTCCTGAATTGTAATTCTCCTAAATTCAAAATGGCTAATTTTGTAACATATGTATACTACCTCATTAAAAATAATTTAAAGTCATCATTGTTTAAGAAAATAAAATACATTTCTTATTTTTGCAATATTTAAATCTTATTTTTCTGCTAAGTTCATAAATGACCGCTGCTATTTAATATTGATACATATATGCCATTTTTTTAAATCGTGATTTTCCAATTATTTTATTATTGCTTTACATTTTAATATGTGTCCTACAGAACAGTCATTATATGACTTAACCTGCTTTTCCTGATGCTTTTTTAAAAAGTAAACTTTTGGCAAACTGAATTTGTCTTTCTTTTAGGAATGTTTCAAAGCAAAGAAGGAAACGTTTTAAATCACTTGACTCTTCTATAAAAATAAGTGAATACACATTGTCTTCTGTTAAGAACGGAAAATGGTTATTGGTGCGGTTTCCTGAATCTTATATATGTGGGTTTTTTAGAGAAATAAGAAGGCATAAGCAGAAGTTCATTCATATCTGTTCCATATTTTAATAACAAACATCTTCTCCCAAGCGTATGAAAGTCCTGTCGTCTTCTCACTGCTCCTGGAAACGCCGTTTAAAGAATATGTCACGTGAGACTTAGAGTCCAAGGTAAAGTGTTACTGATTCACATGGCTGAAGTGACTGTCTGTCCTTTCTTTATTGTTTTTGAATGTAAAATAAGCATTTTGGGGAAATAAAGCTTTCTTGGTCAAATTTTATGCATTCTTCGAAAAGCAGAAAACCTGCTTTGTGCTAAGCATGCTCTAACGCCATCACCGTTCTTAACCTGCATATCTCCCATCTATGCAGTTTTGTGCACATATTGACTTCAAGTTTGCTTAAACTATTTTAAGTCTCAATCGCTTTAGCGTGGCTGTGGTGCCCTTCTCCTTTGCATCTGCTCCCCTGAGCTCAGGCAGGGCTGCAGGCGGGCAGCGATGCTGTACGGCTGTGCTGCTTTTAACACCAAAGTTAAAGTAACCATCGCTCTGTGCTGGGCCAGCGATGCGATGCTCTGACTGTGCCGCTTGCATGCGTTTCTGGAAGCCCTGTCCACTAAGAAGTACAAAACAAGCAACATCCGCGTTTAAGCTAATTTGGGATTTAAATCTCTTTTAACTGGAAAATTCAATTTATAGATTAGCGGTGTGCGGCTCCAGTGGGTTTCACCTCATTTCCTGATTTCTTTGCCAAGTGGAAACGATTCCACGATGCTACTTGATGATTTGCTTCACAGTTTTATTGTTTCTAAAACTCACTGAAAGAATTTTTTTTAAAGCTCATGGAATCACTAATATCTGCTTTAATTTTTTAACATGTTAGAAATTATTTTGAATTTTCCATAATAGTTGAATTTGTTCAATGATTCTCAAGAAAGCAACACTTTTAATCAGTGTTTTAGTGTCATAGAAACACATGAACATAGATCAAAACTTCATTAAGAGTCTTGTAGCCCTTATACAAAATTGTTGTATGATAAAGATTATGGGGTTTATATGTTATCTACAGTAGAATAACAGTTTGACAACATTTCCTTTTTCCTCAATTTGTGTTGTATTTTGATTTTGTTATGATTTTTTAAAAAGCAGTAAAGATAACTCATTTTTGATTCTTTTTGCAGTGATTCTGAACATTCTAACTGTTGAGTAATGCATATTAGCCTTTCCACATCGAATCCTAAAAAAATCCTCTGGAATTTATTTGATAATTGAGTCAATGAATGGTTTCGTATTTCTGCAAATATCCTAAGCTGTGTGCATTCCATTTAATCTCATAAGATGGAAATATTCTATTATTTTAAAATTACTATAATTCCTTTGAATGGCAAAACAATCCTGATAGGATGATAACATCCTATCTGTTGATATGAACTCTGTAAAACATCTATAGTTAAGAAAGAAAGTAAAATATTATATTATATATATAATAGATAATTATACTACTAATCTCTGTTCATCAAAAAGAACAGTTTATATTTTCATTGTTTGTTTGATCATTTTTAATGCCTGTATCTTGTACTTTGAACAACTACTTTGAAGATAATGATATGCAATATATTAACCACATTAATCTCGTATCATTTTTTTAATTCTATATCATTTTTATTCCTTTTTCATTAAAAAAAATGACACAGGCCACTATAAACAAATTTGAAGACTGAATTCTAGTCTTAACTTGTTTCATTTATAATCAAGAAAAATTACTTGGCAGCTTGTCAAACAGAGGGCTCCATTCACCTGATTGTAACAGTTACGGATTCTGACCAGCAGCAGGGAATACAGAATCATCTCAGGTTCTGCTTCATGCTCTTAATCATTGGTCACCAACACATGCCATATTTATAAAATTATCCCATAGTCTTGTAGGTACCAATAGTGAAGTTTATTATATACGTTTTAGTATAAAAAAATCAAAAGTTTGAAACAAACTTTTATAGGCGGTAAACTCAGGTATTCTGTGCTTCTATTTTCAGCTTCTGCCTGAATCTCACTTCTGCTTCAGTTTCATTTGGCTGGAGGAAAATTCAACTAAAATTTGTTTTAGATTCTCTCTCCTATACCTAGGAAAACACAAATCATTGAAGACACTCAGAGCTGGAGGAAAAGGAGAAAAATCTAATGATCTTCAAGCTTCCATATACACTACTGAACTTTATTCTTGTCCAGCCTGCCGAATTCCCCTCTGGCCAGTGATTCTGGGGCTTTTATGTCTGATTTGAGTATGCAAAGCCTACCCAAAGGCTGGAAAACTGACTGCATAATTAGCCTCCCTGGGTGCATTTTGAAGCCATCCTGGGAAAATTGGATGTTTTCCCATAAAAGAATGGAATAGGATTTTATCTAACACTGTACATGAAAGAACAACTAAAAGTGAGTTGAAGACTTAAACATAAGACCTGAAATCCTAAAACTGATAAAAGAAAAGACAAGAAAGTCTCCTTGATACTGGTCTTTCATTAAATTATGATATGACAAAATTGTGGATGAAGGAGCAACTATAAGCAAGTGAGATTACACCAAACTACAAAGCTGCCAAACAGCAAAGAAAGAAAAAAAGAAGAAAATGTGAATCATAAAATGTAAGTATGTAATTATAAACTGTATCCCTCATGAGAAGTTAATTGTAAAATATGTGAAGAAATCATTCAATTCAATAGCAATAAACAAACAAACAAACAAAACCTGGGCACTAGAAAGAAGTAATCATATTAAAATTATACATGGAGTTGGCTGATTTCTTTTCTTAGTAATTGAGGCTGATTCTAGTTTCACATGTTTGAGTCACAAGGAGAAAGCATTTATTATCACCTCATCAGAATCCCTGGCACAAACTCTTCAAATAAATATCAACATTAGCAGAACAGAAGGCGGAAATGGTTGTGCTTAGCAGACCCCAGTTTCGGCTCTGAAGCTCTGGGTTATAAAGCATCCCTGACTTTGCCTCCTGTCACGGATGATCTCAGGCACATCCCAAATCACCACATCACATTTAAGGCTTCCTCAGTTTGCACAGCACATCTAGTCAAAAAAATTACGCCATTTTCAAACAGTGTCACAGACCAGAATTGCATTTATTGGCATGTTGTTCTGAAAATAAGAGAAACTTGGACAGCTCATCAATTATTCTCCTCTCTTGAATTTATGCTAGAATTGGACATTTCCCACAAACAGACCATGCCTCATGGAAGAGTCAATAATGAAAGACTAATTATGTGAAGAGGCGCCAGCCACAGGAGAGGCACCGCCCTGCTGTGACCCCGGTGGTCTTTGGCCTCTATTCTGCTTAATTATGCTAGAATATGGCTTTGGGTGGGCTCCAAAATAACACTAAAACAGAGGTTAGCTTTAAAAGCAGGAGACACAGAAACTCTTCCTCAGCAGTGAGCTAAGAGCCTGGGACAGAACTGGGTATCAGGAGTGGGCCATTGTTGTGACTGTGCCTTACCACTGGGCTCAGGACCTTTTGGAAATGGTCCAGGAAGAGTTTGGGAAGATTTGGGGTGCTGGCTGAATAAGCCTTGGAATGCCTGGGGCTGTATGTGATGGGAGACGCTGGTCAGAGTTTAGAAGACCAGAGGCCTATAGAAAGGCTGCCTGCGAAGGCCACGCTCAGGAGGGTTCTGCTGGGAAGCTGGACTCCAGCTGATGTGTGTTATGCCTGAAACCTCTATAAATCACGAGCTGAAATAAACCTTTCCTATTTTCACTTTGGGTGTTGCATACTTTGTCTCAGCAATGAGAAAAATAGCTAAGATAACAGTGAAAGTATTTTGTTACTGACAGTGTTTTAAGTCTGATTGAGCAGAGAGAAGCAATGAGTCTGAATGGAAACATCCGACAAAGAAGCCTAGGAAAAAATGCAACATGAAGGTCGTGAGTACTTTAGTCACTCTGCACTCTGTCCAGTGCAGAGGCAAGATCCTACCTAATCTCGCTGCACAATACTGATGATATAAGCACAATTGAAACCCTTAAAATATGTGGTCATGGTGATTAATGCTAAACTTTACACTATTAGAAGTTTCTCTAAGAAATAGTGTCACTCGCATGGTTTAACTTGCTAGTGTAAATGTAGAGGTTGACTATTCAGAGGTTAAATATTAACTAAAAGTTTATTGAAATTTCATTCCAGTGATTGCTGCATGAACGGCTTCTTCTTGAAAAATGAAGAAGACTATTTGAAACATAGCAAGATAATAAGGAATAATAAATTCTATTCCATTTTTCCCAAAAAAGACAAGTCCCTCAAATAATTATAGGTTTCCTTTTACTGAAGTTATCACAAATGATAACATCACATATTTTTGTGCAATCATGTAACTCTGTTTCTCCTATAACTAGGAAGATTCTCCTGCATGGCTTTGGTCATCCACTGTTGCATACTCTGAGGCTCAGGGTCTGGTGACCTCCAGAGTGCAGCATAGAGTTAATAAATTCTGTCAAGGAGAAAATGGACAAATACCTAGTAAAGGACTCTTCCACAATTTAGAAGTAATTAAATACAGTTAGAAAGCAAAATGTTTGACCTAGCAAGAAAAGCTTTTCAGAAAAGATGAGATGATAGCAATTAAAATAATGAGCCAAAGAAGAAGTTTAGCAAAAGACTTACAAATCAATATTCCTTACCATTTCTAAGAAACATGCTTTACAGAAGTTTCATTGTTAATGAGTCAGAGTTAGTGAATGCCATTACACGAATGAAGACGATGTTAGGAAATGAACATTTCTGTTATGGCTTCCACCAGTTTTTAGAGAATGATATTTGAAATCTACCTAAAATGTTCTGGGAAGTCATTAGTTCCTTCAGTTTTATTTAATGCCATACAAATAGAATTTCATTTTTCAGTACATCCTTCTTATTTACATGGCATCATTTATTGAAGCATCTCAATTTCACAAAAGGTAATATGCATCCAAGTTTCTTCAAACACGTAATAAAAAGTAAATAATTTGTGTTGGGATATTTGAAAATTATTAAGATTTGAAATAGTATATTTTCATAGGCATTCATCATAAAATTTCATTAACCCATAGCATAAACTATCAGAGTAGAGTCTGGAAAGGCTTCAGACATTCAGTAGCAACCCACTGAAAATATTAAATTTAATTCATTTTTCATAGAACTGCAAAAATCAAGCTAGTATTTTGACCAAAACTCCAATATAGAATTCTGAAAAAACACTTCCATCTAAGATAATTTAATTACAGTACATGCTTCTGTTTTAACATTTCTGAGTAGGAATTATGATTGTTTCACAATTTTTCTTTACTTTCCATCCTGATTGGTGATATGAATTTGTCTCTGTCTCTTGACTTTCAGCATAAGTTGGTATATGCATCACTTAATAGTTTTGTAAGAGTCAAACAGATAGTTTTTTTCAAATTATTGAAAAATAATTTGTAGCAATTATACACATTTCTATTTTTGCATTTCCCTAACATTAGGGTTTCGATAATATGTGAAATAATTAAAAAGTGGTCAATCACTTTCCTTTCACTTTATGAAAAGGTAAACCTAAGTTTAGTAAATTGGTTGTTGTGTAATGACAATATGTCAATGAGAAAACTGTAATGTGTTTGTCACATTGTGTAAAATGCCCTCATGAGTCAGGAGATAGACCTTTCAGAAGGTGACGACGTCACGAGGGCGCTGTACTTACAAATGGACTTGAGTGTTGATGACTTCCTAGCTGAATGCGCTGCTAGGAAGTGGGCTTGGACTGAGGCGAATCCCTGAGATGTGAGGTGTAAGAATGTACACCTGTTCCCAGCTTCTCCCCACTCTCTCTGCTTCCTGGCCCGCATGGGGAACAGCTCCACTTCACTCACGCCTTCACCTGCTTCTTTCTGTCTGGGAGCCAGTAACTATGGACCGAACACTGTAATGTGAGCCAAATTTTAGAAATTACTAAGCCATAATATCCAACACCCACAACTCTCTGGAGAAGAGGATTTACCGTTCGTAGAGGTTTCAGTCTATCATCTGGCTCCAAGGTAGTGAAGCATAAACAGCTCCTAGCTGGCAGGCATGAAGCAGAGGGAGGTCAAGGGAGGGCAGAGGAAAATAGACCCTTTCAGGCCACGCCCCCAGTGACTCCTACTGCATTCCTCAAATTGCAATTAGCTGTAAAATCATCAGTGAATCAATCCACTGGCGAGTATCATACCTCCAAGGCCTGATCACCTAAAAGCCTCACCTATGAGTGCGTGAGGCTTGGTGGCACATCTAGATATAAGCCATAACACAAACCTCTCCTCCGTTATTTAGTAGGTATTGAGTATTTTGATCAAGTGATGGTAAAGTCACTAATACAATGTTTTGTTAGTTTTTAATTGTCATTTGACTTTTCTTCCCATCTGGATACATTACAATTTGTAAAATGGTATCCTTGCAATTTTATTTTATTTATTTTTTTAAAAAAAGAATAAAAACTATGATACATAATTTCAAAACAAAATAATAGGAGATTAGCACTGGTTAAGGTATTGTGTATTGCTATCTTCAAAGTCGATGTTCAGATTTCAAGACAGACATGAAACAAATGATCAAACAATCGAACAATGAAAGCACAAACTGTTCTTTTTGATGAACTAACAGAGATCAGTAGTACAGTTATCTATCTTGTACATATGTGTGTGTGTGTGTGTGTGTGTGTGTGTGTGTGTGTGTGTGTTAACACTGTAACTGTAAAGTACGTGGTATATATTGTGACTTATTCACCCCAGGCTACATTAAGGTTCGTATAAGCAATACTTCTCTACAGTATCATTCATACATTACAGGAAAATAGAGGAAGACTAGGTCAATAATAGAAGAATAATACATGGCCCTTATTCATAACTTTTCTTTATTGTATGTTCTGCAGCTTCCTAGTGTTGATTCTGAATTTGAACTCACTCTGCAGGCCAGGCTAGCCTCAAACTCTCTGCAATGCTCCTGCCTCAGACACCCAAATGCTGGAATTACAGGTGTGTTTCAAAACCCTCATTCTCAATATCACCTAAGGAAAAAGCTGGGGGGTTTGAAACACATTTGAAAATATGTTAAAATTAAGAAAAATATGTTTATTCTCCTTTTCATTTCTAAATATTCTTCTTCCAACTCTGGACACATGCCCCTTCCTCTCACAAACCCTCCTTCCTAGTATAGTTAATTTATGTATAAATTTAAGAATTCTTTCTTCTTCTTTGAGACAAAATGAACCAGCATGGCCTCAACTTCTGCAAAAATTTATAAACAGATGTTAACAATACTTAAAAACAGAAAAGGTCAACAGACTGCCTATATAGATCTTCAAATTTTTAGAATGTAGGTGATTAATTTAACATGCCCTTAATATGATATCTGTGATGTCAAGCTATTTTCAGAAATAATTTACAGCAAAATCAAGCAAACTAAAAATTGTGTTATATATACCTCATCTCTACTTTTCTTTTGAAACAAAAACAGATCAGAAATACCTCAAATAAAACTTCAAAAGAAAAAAATGCCAAGAATGTTCTTCTTGCCTACCGATAACTTCCAGCTATTAAAAAAAATTTATTTTGAACAAACAGGCAGTGAAGAGCAGCAAGTGTTCAGTTGCTTCAGTCCCCAGAAAGATCTTCCAAGTTATGTTACTTGTTTTTTGAAATAGAACTTATTTATTTGACCAACAGCAAATCTAATTTTTGCTTTTGTTTGCTGGATACTTTTCTCCCTCAGACATGTCTGCAACATGGACAGAAGTTAAGACTAAGAACCATACTATAAAACCTTCCCAAGTGCTAGTGATTATTATTTAAGGATTGTGCTATTTCATATTATGTATTTAAAAATATTTTGACATTTCTTTTTCAAATTAGACTGCCGTAAATCACAACTTGCATTCTTACTTCTATTCCTTGTTTTCCAAAAGACGGTTGTTTTCTCCTTCTTGAGAAAAATAAGATTGAATAAGCTTTCATTTCTTTTCTTTCCAAAGAGAAATTACATTTGCTTTACACTGAAACTAGAATGTGTGGTTCAATTGTCAGGGATGTATTCTTATTTTTGTCCTAGAAAATGTTCTCTACGAGGGCATTTACAACCTTGGATGCCTTCTTTTTCTATGTGAACATATAGATGGAAGCATAGATAGCAGGGTAGATCTAAATAATATAGTTATATAATACTTACCTATAATTAACTGTTAATTTGTAAGCAATGTTTATTTCAGTAAGATAGGCTCTACTCAGATATTAAAAGATTAGAGAATTTTATTTGATTCCATAGATATGCATGAATGCTGAGTCCAGGCAATGTGTGAAATACTGGGAATGGAAGATGAATTAGACATCCTCTGCCCTGTGGAAGCTCGTTTACAAGCAGGCATGTAAATTGCTAACAGACATTCATGACACATCGTAGTATCCAAACAGTTTGAATAGCTAGAAAAAGAAATGCATGGAGCAAGGCTTACCAAAGAGAATTTGAAACGGGCCTGACAGGGCCACCTGCATATTGTCTGGCAGAGAAGCAAAAAGTCACCCTCAAAAGAGGAACAGAACGAGGGTGTCTCAGAAATCACCAGATCATTACACACACAGGAAGGGTCAAAAGTTTTTTAGACTTATAACATAAACTTGATGGCAAAAAAGGTATGTCAAAATCCTTTGGTTTACACTGGCTACTAGAAAAGATTGAGATTAAAATGCTTAGGCAGGCACTGGAGAGCCAGCCACCTAGACGTACCAACGGGAGTGACAAGATTAATTTTATATTCATGAGGTCAGCTCTCAGGAAATCACACAGGATGAAAACAAAGGGAAAAGGAGGTAAGGCAAAGCAGTCACGTGGGGTGAAACGAATAAAACGTGAACGTGATGTGGATACGGCGGGGAGTTACAACCACGCAGCACTGCGGCAGCCTCCGCAGGGCTGGAGGTGGTGCAGATGGTGACCATCTGCTGCGAGATGGGACTCAGCAGACTTCGATTTTTGACATGATGGACGTTTGTTCAGTACTCATTAGCGGTACTAAGAATAAAGTTTGAAATATCTTCAGTTATTATTAGTTTGAAGACAAAGTTGTAGAAATGATCAGAAATAGGTTATAAGTGATGGCAAATGCAGAAATACATGAACTGAGGGGAAGGAGGGCCTGAGGTGAAATCCTAGTGAGTACTGACAGAAACAGCACTAGAAGAGAACACAGAGAGAGAAAGTATGTGTTCCACTCAAGGCAAAGAGTATCAAAGAAATGGCCATTATTAAATATTATTCTAAAGGCAACATTCGTATTTGACAGTTTAAACATGCTTACTGGAAGGTTAAGTCTTAGGTACTGCTAAGATCGAGGTCCATCAGGTATCTGGAAGCTCGCTTATGCAGAGGGAGGAGCAGTAGTCAGAGACAGAGATACAGCCTCCAAAGCACTTTGCAAGGAGTTCGTGGAGAAGTACTTGAGAGTGGAGGACACTGCAGGATGTGGACTCTAGAGGAAGAAGAGAGGTGAAAAGGGTCTTAGCAAACACAGTCATTTAAGGCACTAACGTGGCAAAAGCTTCTTTAAAAAGGCATATCGGGTCAAAGCAAAGACAGTGCTCTGTGGTGAAAGGTAAGTAGAGAAAGGCCTTTAGAAACCAAATGACTGTAATGGCATGGAGCTCAAATAAAAGAAGATTTTTAAAAAAAGAGGAAAAATACGATTAAGGTTGCAATCAAATGCATTGCTGGTATCAAACAACATAGTGTACTAGTGAATGCAAAATTCAGGTTGTATGCAGTAAGAGTGTGTGTGTGTGTGTGTGTGTGTGTCTGTGTCCCCTCATCTGCACACACACACACAGGCACTAGCATAACACTGCACAAAGTAAAGAGGGCAAAGGGAAGCTACTTTTCCATGATTTCCATGTAAGCATCTTAAAAGTGAAAATCCGGATCATTTTCCTAATCCATCAGTGGGAAGGAACAACTAGTGCTGAGAAACAGCCAGGAGAGTTGAGCCAACTCCTATCAAAATCTGGTAAGAACCATAGAAGTGCCTTGGAGAAGCCAGGTAAAAGTATTTCTAAAGTTCATTTGTGAGAATCTGGTAGTAGATTCAATAAGGTATGAAAAAAAGCAGAAATTTTATAAATAAGAAATCATATGTTTATTATTCTGCTCAGTTTTATGACACAGTGATATCAACATGATTTTTTTCAAATTGAGAAAAGATTAAGAAGTCAATGACTGTGTTATTTTTAGATATTCGCCTGTTTTTGAGATGTTCTTATTCTATATTCATAATATGATTAAAGTGTAAGGCAATAAATGTGGATTCTTCTTTTAGGTGTGCTTTGTTTCTCTAGGAAGAAAAACAATTGCTCTAACAGGGATTGAAATCACTGTTTTAGTGAGCCTGAGCAGAAAATATAAGGACTTCAAAATTTTGAAGGATCAGGCCCTGTTTTGAGGAATGAGAAGATAACACTAGAGAACAATAAGAAAATGACACAGTGCCTAAAACCTCACTACTGATGGCTCTAATGAATGCATGGCATTGCTTCTTCATTCCAGCATCAGTAACCTGCCTTCTCCTGCCACGGTGACTTTCACCTTAGATAAAAGCAACTGTTGAAAAGGATTTATTGTCGATGAAGGTCTGGTCCAAAGGGACTGTCCATGTCTCAAAGTATGGCATGTTCATCTCAAAGGGGATCTTAAATGCGAGATCTTCCCACCCTGCTAGCAGGGATGGGAGATGGGAGAGAAGAGGCATTTCATTCTACTATATTCTCCTGTTTTTTAAATGTATTTTATCTAGTAAATATACTCTTTTGTACCTTGGGGCTTTTTCATTTTTATTTGTGTGGGGTTTCCTCCCCTTTTTGTTATGATGTCATGTTTCTTAATTATTTAAACACATTTGATGGTATTGTGTGCCTGCTATTCCCACAAAAATTTCTCTAGTAGAAGTTAAAGCCATTTCTCATAAATTATTTTAGCTAAACGTGGTCCATTATTTGAATTGCTAGTATGGAATTTGGTTCTGACTTGAAATCTTTGTGATTCAGAAACAATATCTATTTTACCTTTATAAAGTGGTTTCATATGTAAACATATGTTAAATAACATACAAAAGCATACACAATACTACTTTTGTTATTTTACTATGTTGCTAAAGTTTTTGTATTTACTCCGTTCATCATCTGTGCTTTGTGTTATTTCAAAATAAGTCAAATTTTAAGATTAAAAACTCTTTTGTTAAAAATAGGCATATACATTTTATAAGTGAGAACAGCACATAGAATGTGGTTTAAAGAATTTTCATGTCAAACACATCAGACTGAGAATCTCTAAATTATGAAGGTTGACTTACATCCATTCGCATCAGGGACTTTTTGCTTGAAATCAAAAATCTCCACTGGCGATAGCTGAATGCTGCTACAGTTGTTTTTTCCACAGCAATAGACTGTCTCTTCTCTGTCTGTGCTAGCAGGAAAAGCACATGCACTGATAGGCTGGCAGGTAAAAGAAACAGCACAAACGCACACAGGGTTTCCCTGAGAGTTCCCACCTGGATGCATCAAGGCGCTTGAAGGCATCTGAGTGACCTCCCACTTCTTCAAGCAACTCCTCCTGTCAGCTGTCAAATCAGCCCCATGAAGGTTCATCCTGCAGTGGAATCCTCTGTGGTAAGCCCTCTGAAAAGAGTCCAGACAACAATAATGAAGTCACTATTAAGAGTGCTGAATAAACCCTTCCACAATGGACTGGTTAGCAGAACTGAGAGATGTTGAACAACCATGGGGCTGTGGGGAAAGGGAATGTCAAGGAGCAGGGCAGACCTGCAGTTGATGGCCAGCACAGACACAAGACTACTGGCACAGCCCAGTGACCGCACTCACCGGGCCAGCGAGAGAACAGAGTGATGCAAGAGGGGATGGCAGCCCTGCTGCACACCCATCCTCTCAGTGTCATCTCTCAAGGTGGAGCCTCTCCCTCTGCCGCGCTGTCTTCAAAGAAGGGATATTGATTCACAGAAAATGACATTAGACATAAAGAATAATGATATATAGATCACAGATGCTGCATCCACATATGGAAGAGTTCTTGCATCAGCAAATAAAAGGGGTCAATAATGTGAAGAGAGTGAGTGTGAGATTTATTAGGAGGCTTTATTGCTCTGTGATTTATGAATTGCTACAGATGGCAATGATGCAGTATAATATTCACAAATAGGATGCAATAAAGATTATTAAAGCATCTACTAGGGCCATTTTTAGTCTCAGCTATAAGCAAAAAAATATCTTGAGGAGGTAATGCACATATCAGCTTGGTTTTTTAACAGAATTCATAATGGTTATTTTCTCTATGGTGGGGTATATCGTGAAATAATTTTCTTTCATTATTTTTATGTGAATACATATGTGCCATGGCTTAGATCAATGCATGCAGTGGTGGGGCTTTTGGCAGGTGAACGGGTCACAGTACTCCTCAGTGGGTTACCCCATTAATGAATTTACAGAAGAATGTGTTGTGACATGACCTGGAAACCCCCATTCTTGACCCCAGCCCCTCCCTTCTCTCCACCTCTTGTCTGATGTGGGTTGGGCACTTTGTCTCACCTGAACCCTTGCTCCATTCCAGTTCTGCTTTGGAGATAATGAGCCACAAACTGAATCTTAGGAAACAAGAGCAAACCTCTTTTTGTTTAAAGGTGTGAGTGTTGGGTATTTTGTTCCAGTGACTGCAAAGTGACTAAGAAAATTAGCACTAGTGTAGTGGGATCATGGCCATGACTCTAGCTGACCGTGTAGTTCAAAAGCCTTTGGAACTGCTTTGTAGGTGTTTGAAGAAATTTGCAGATGCCAACTAGAGATGCCCTGAATGATGTAAGTAGAGCAGGACGGGCAGTTCTGGTCGGAGCTCTGAAGACCCACTTGCTGTAGGTCTTCCAACAGTAAAGGTCATTTCCTGAGGGTTCAGATGCTACTGGGATATGGAGGCCGTGTGTGTTTCATTCTGGTAAGGAATTTGCCTAGGGTTTTGTCCATGTAGTAAAACTTTAATCTTGGTATTTTCAGTTGTACTGGAGCCAGTAATACTTTGGCAGAGTCCAACACGGAGATGGACTTAATGGATTTTGCACAATGAAATGGACATAAGCCTTTTGAATCTAGAAACAGATTGTCAGGGTTTAAAATTAAAATGTCCCTCAAGCATCTTGTGTGTTCAGAGATGGGGCTTTTGGAAAGGCACTGAACTCACTAGTGGGTGATCCATCGGGGAGTTTGTAACTAAGTGTGCTTTTAGGAGGCAGGGCCTGGTTGGAAGTGGGTCACACAGGTGTGATCTGGAAGGGTATATTTCTGTCCTCATTCACTCCCTTCTCTCTCTCTCTCTCTTTTCTGGCTACTGTTGGCTTTCCTCCTTAGCGTTCTCCTGCCATGCAATTCCTCCCTCGAAGCCAGCCTACTATGAACTAAAATCTTGAAATCAAATTAATCTTTTCTTCAGTTTGCAGATGTTTAGTATACTGTTCCACAGACAAAAAGCTCACTAGTAGAACAGGGAAGGTTTCATGGACTCGGGAGTCAGAGTGGCAAAGTCATGGAAAGCATGGACTGCACACATCCAGTGGCCAACCTGACCTCTTCTCTGAGTTGCTGGGGAACCGTGTTCTCTAAACTGCAGGCCTGACTTTCAGGATCTCTCCTTATTCTCCTGAAATCTTCAACAACAGAGCTATTACATTTTCCTCTTTATGTATTTTAGTGTAAGAATGTGCTGCTACACACACAGTGACCCAGATTGAAGACCATGTATATTTTCAACATAGAACTGATGTTGCCCCTGTAATAGCAATGCAGAAACTCTATACAGCACCAAGTGGATAATGTCACTTATTAAAGGAAGAGGGAGAGTCCTTTATCAAATTATTCACATCCTAAAGAAATCTATCACCTTGAACATTTGCTTATATACAACTAAAAGAATATACAATAATAATGCAAGTTACAATTTATACAAATGGTCAATAAAAGACTACTTCTGATCCTTATTTCAAAAAGACTAGTTAATTCTACTTCAGGCACCATATTTTTTAGGTCTGTTTTAGAAAACAGAGTTAAAGAAATGTGTTTCCTTCCTGGCTATAATAAAATTTAGTGTAACTTTAAGATAGTATTTTTTCAGATAAAGCATAACGGCATTAAAAACAAGCCCTGTGTTGGTCAAGACAATAGCTCTGCCTTTAGAATTGTTAGTTTCAATGTGTTTTCTCCAATAGGATGTGGAAAGTACCCTTCTCCTGGTGTGGCATTTGCTGTCCTGTTTTTATTCCTAGAATCTCTCAGCCACCTCCTTCTTGATCAAACCTGTGAACACCCCGGTCTGTCCCCAGCTCCCTGTTGCCTCGAGCTGTGAAGAATCAGCTATGCAGCAGCTTAGCACATGTTCAATTATATTTTCTTGTTTGTGCAGCCCAAGATTCTGATTTGTGAATTGTCAGATGCGTCCTCTTTCTTGTCAAGCTATCTTTTGACTTCATTATATACAGCCCAATCATCTGTCACACTGACAATCCTAATACAGGCCATTCCTTTTAGGCCATTTCTACTATTAAAATTGAACACAATGCTGTTTTCTTTCCTATCTAAATCAGATCCTTTTCTTCTTGATCACAAACTGAAATCTTCAACTATGGAGCCATTTCTATTCCATATACCGTTTATTATGTTGAAACATTTACAACCCAGCTGACAGCACTTTAGCTTCTCCCTAAATCCGTGATTTATTTTATTTGTGCAGCATACGTTACTCTGGAAACTGTGTAATGTTTGAATAAACTGACTACATTTACTACTGTTAGACTCTGGGAAGTAATCTTCATAAAATCAGTTTCGGTCCCAATGTCATTCTGATTCCAGCTGAGGAGACTTACAATTGTAAGTCCTGGACGTAAAGGAAGTGAAACTCTAACAAAAAGCAGACTAAAGTAGGATTTTAATGTGACCACCGCACCAGCCACATTTTTCCTATAAAAATCATGCTTACGACTTTCTCAGGTTTGCCTAAGTCATCCCTAAGACTGTTCAAGATTAACAAGGCATTTTTTGTTTAATAAATAGGAAAGACTTATTTTCCTTCATTTTTAGAGAGAAGACCAGTAGAGAGCAGGCTGATTGGAATGTAAATTTCCCAAATAACCAGAGTTTTTATTGTTGTTGCTTTGTTTGTTTGTTCCCATATTTCCCACTTTCATAAGAGGGGAAGCTGTCATTACATATCAGCTAGAAATGGGATAAATCCATGAATATTTTCAAAGAATAACTGTCACTTGCTGCTCTGGCATTTTGCACTTTCACCGCCATCTGTAAGTGATCTTCTTGAACTATGCTTTCAGTTTGGTCCTCTTTTTTTGTTGTTGTTTAGTTATTTCACCAAGTTATCTAACTCTCAGCACAACACTTCAAGTCCTAGTACCTTCAAAAATCCACCCGTTTTTCATCACACTTCTTGCCTTTCCTAACACCCAGGAGAACTGTCTTTATCTGGTGTATTTCATTCATCAGTGATGTAGCGTGTTCCACCCACCCTGCTCATAACTGACTATAGAGAGAGAAAGATATCTTTGAACAACGTTTCCTTAATATTCTGTACTTTCTTTTATTTTCTCACTCTTTCTCCCTCTTTCCCCTCCTTTGTCTCTCCAAGATCCTTTTATTAAAATCAAATTTATCTCTCCAAATACTAGCAAATGAGCTTGCTATTATAAAATTCTGCAATAAATGAAAACTGCTGCAAGACCTCTGGAAATAGATTGCTTTGTGAATTCTCAAAAAGTGAAGTTAAAAGAGATTCTTACATTTTGCACCTTAATGCCTACAGTAATACATTTTTATGCACATTTCCCAAGGCTATTAGTCCATGGAGGTTTGCCAGGGCAAGGTAGTCCCTTTCCAGGAATTCAATGGAATAAGAAGTACAGTAAAATTCTTGGTAATATATGCAGAATTTTCACAGAAAGCGTGCATTATATAGCTGATATATAAGTCTTATAGAATCACTGAGAAATCCCAAGAGAATCCATTTGAGTTCCACAAACTCACCAGAAAAATGAACAAGATTTGCCGTTCTATAAATATGTGCATGAGAGTTTTAGATTCAGGATTCTTTTCCGTAAGTAAGTCCCCTATGCCTGCCACAGCTGCTGCAGTGGCCGCCTTCAGGAACCTGTATTAGTGGAATGTTTAATTAGCATCTACATTTTTGTAAAGCTGCATAGGAAATTCCACCTTGTGAATAGAGGAAGAGAATAATAATGAATCTGTTCAAAACTAATGCTATTGAAAGAGCCAGCTTGGGACACAATTGAGTTTTCCTGCTGACAATGTCTTGAAAGGAATTTGGGAGCAGTTACGTTTCATGCAGAGACCACAGGTGACCATTGTTCCAGTGCAGACCAGCTTCCTTTGGAGTTGCAGAGGAGGAAGGTTCAAAGGGTGTCTCTTTCTCTGTTGCAGATTTTGGAAAGTATATTCTAGTACCCTTGGGGGGATGCTGTTGAAAATTTCAGTGTGTTTGAAGGAGTATTTACTGCTTTGATTTTATATTTATTACCCATAATACTGGTGCTTTAGAACACAGAGTTACTTTCCAAAGTAATATGAGACACTCACTGAAAGAATGCATTTCCCTTGGATGTTTTTCACTTTAAAAGACACAGAGGGATGCGTAGCTGCCTGAACCCTGTTTAGCTTGGTTTATGAATATTTTCAGGGAGTCAGTGTTGTTGTGGGTGCTTCAGGATGCCTAGTTCTAATCAAATTTTTTGATCTGTGGCTTTATGAATTTTATCTTTTGAAAAAAACTGTGTTTCAGCCACTGCCTGGGAGAATTTGTCTCCATTGTTACATAGCAGTCTTCTACTTAACCTCACAGCAAATTTCATTTTCTTTTGCAGAGCATTGGTCTACAAATGCCCACGCCTTTCCATAATTTGAAACTGAAAATAGACAAGCAAATTATTCAGAGAATTACCACGGTAAGAGGTAAGAGGCTTTAACAACAAAGTTGGTCTGTTGTCCTTTGCAGGTTTTGGGGGTAGAAACGCTTGCATAGTTGGTGCTATTTTCCGGCAAAGACACACAAGCTTCAGAAATCTCATCTTGCTCATTCATTACTTTCAGAAAACAAACTTGAATTGTTCTAGTATTTGTCTATATTGGTCATTAATCAGTTATTGTACCAGATTTTAATGCATGGTTCAACGTAAAGTTCTCATTAACCATGAATTCCTGACCACCGGCTAGTCCTACACAATCACCATGAAAAATCAGTGAACCATTTTTCACCAGAACTGGTAATATCTTTATAAATCAGGTTCATCATACCTCTGCCAATCTTTCTTTTCTTAAGCAAGGCGCTCTATTACATATACTTAAACATCAATTGTGCTCATAGTTAAACTGAGTGAAAGTTATTTCTTGAATTTACTCACAGGTGTTTTTCACACACATTTACATATTGCTCCTGGAAAGAAAACAAACAATAATGTTTACACTTTTTACCTAGCTAGGCTACTTGCATTAATCTTTTAAAAGTTACTTTATTTATTGTTCAACACAGTAGCTATTAGATTCTAATAATGTCTAGAGGTTATGCTCCAAATAGCTATAATATCATATTTGAACTACAGTATTATTTTGAGACAGAGTCTCGCTGTGTAGTGTAGACTGGTCTTGAACAAACTGTGTAGTCTAAGTTGCCCTCAAACTTGCACTCTTCTTGCCTCAGTCTCCTGAGTGCTTGGAATGCAGGGCTGTACCACTATCTCCAGAAGAATGAATGTCTCCAAAGCAACTACCAAAGTATCTTGTGAGAATCTCTCTTTGCCCTGCTCCATCCGCTCATGGATACCAAAGGGCACATTCAGAACAGTCCTGCCTCTTCTTCTGACTCACTTTATTACTTTTTTACTGTTTCATATACTGCAGCACGTCTGTGTCTGAATGTGTTTCTCTTTAAATTATACACTAAAAATGAGCAGAAAAATGAACTGATGTGTTACATTGTTTATATTTTCCATTGGCTACCAGAACTTGTCCAATAGGTTTATTTGTAAACGATCATGGTCACAGTGGTTATTCAATAAAAAAATCAAGGATTTACACACACACACACACACTCAAATTACAATTTATTATAATTCTCTTAGATTTTCTTTCCTTTTTATTAAGGATATTAAATGACAAAATATAATTCTATGCAGAAGTTTGTGGGCACACATATATTTACTAAAATATGTAGAATTGAGAGTTAAAGCTGAACCTTATTTTAAAAAGTGTTAATCATCTTTCAAAGATTTTCTATTTTTCAAAAAATAGAAGCTCCTAAGTTTATTGAAATAAGATACTTCTTTTCTGATTGGAGCAGGTACATTCAAGTTTATATTTTCATATGAATAAAACATTGGTACAATTGCTTGTTAAATGTACAGTGTCTTTTTAATTATTGATACTGAAATATAGAACTGTAGAAATAATATCTCGTTCATGTCTTGCCCGTAGGAGATGCTCTTGTTAGAAAATTACATTTTTGCAAGCATCTCTGTGGCTACATCTTGTAATTCAGTATTTTTCAAAGCAATATTTTTTTCTCTGTCCTTGGACATCAGGTCCACAAAAGTCCTGTGTTACTTTCAGGGTTATTAGAGATGGTAGCAACTATATTATTTCATAAAATGAAAACCAGGCTTCTGCTTTTGAACTATAAACTAAATTGTCTTGACTGTAAGTGAAGCTCTCCTGTGGCCCTGTGTGAGCACCTGCATTTTCCACAGGAAATGGGCAGCGAGAACGAAATGGTCACTTGTTTGCTCCATTACCTGGAAGAAAGCACGTGATCAGGGGAGATTATACTTCATGGTGTAACAATGGCCTTTCATAACCTGGCAGCTCCTCTCTTTCTACAGGGTACGACTGATGCTCAATGACAGCTTTTCATTTTACATTCACAATTCTTATCACAGAGATTATTTTATCACTAAAATGCAGGTTATTGCTTAGCGCACCATTAGTATTTTGAATGTTTTGATTCTTCATAGTATTGTTAATTATTGTTCCCAAATAAAGCTGAGCTGCCTCTGTGACCTATGACAGCAATGCTTATCTGGTAAACTATATGTAGTTCACAAACAATGCCACGAACCATGAAAATCTTTACACTTGACTTTCTAGACGAGGCCAACCAGAGGAATCACTCCTTAAATCTCCATTTTACCAGTTTCTTCTTTTTTATCCTGAGGTCTGATATAGTACATTTGTTCCAATTCATCCCTTCTCTTTCTGCTCAGATTCTTCAAAGCTTGATTTGCCTGCCTGAGTCTCAAACTCTTCTTCTTCTAACCTTCAATGATTTAAATCAATCTTGTCTTCTATATCTTCCTTGAATTAAGCATCATTTCCTATTTATCCCATTAACATAGCAAAATACATTAAGTCAAACTTAGATAATCGCTATTAAAGGAAATAGCTAGAAAATGGAGAGCTCTAAGTACTTTAAAAATATCTAGTCTTGTCAAATTTTATTTAATTTTGTCTAAAACTTCTCTGAAGTTCAGTGTAGTGTATGTGATAACAATATTACCTTGGTAGTGATGAAATGTCTTGACCATGGACTGCAAAAACTAAAGAGATATATGCTTGTGCATGGTATGGATGTGTCCATTCTTTTAATATAAGGGGACATAATTGGAACTAATCAGCATGTAACCTAATGATATAGGGGAATGAAACTCCTGACCTACTATGTTTTCTACAAGCTCATGTTCTCTAAAATCGAAGAATGAATTTTAGGAGCAATGGAGGTGAAGAGTAGAATGTATTTATTGAGAAAAAGAAAGCTTCTGTCTGAAGAGAGACAGAAGGGGTCTCGAGCGGGTTGCCAAGAACTCTGTCTTTTGCAGGGACTTTTATAGAGTAAAGTCATGGGTTCAAGGTGGGGAAGACTGGAAACTCACAAAGTAGATGGGCATAAGGTGGGACGTAACTATAGTTAGCCAATAAGATCAATAGTTTAGGTAAAATTGATTACATTAGGGACAAATGGGGAAGTGAGTCAGGTAGAAAGTGGGCATTTCTTATAGACCTTTCCGAGGGGGATGGGAACTATTTAGGGTATCAGTCCTCAGGATATGGGTGCATTTGTATGGTCTTTTGCCTTGAGGCCTGGTCCACAGCAAGAGGCATCAGCTTCCCAGCAGTTTCCAGGTGTCTGCACTGGCTCTATTGAAGACCTAACCCTGTCTCACTGCCTATAATATTTCTGACTAACTCAGCTTCCTGCAACACTAATGTTTAAAAGTGTATTCAGCAGACACAAGAACTCCTGGGTTGAAATTCTTGCCCAAATTTGGTAAGTAAATTATTCTTTTTCTGTGTTTGAAGTAAATGGGTGTGGATATTGAGAACAATTTTAACATTTTTGAATTTGTTTTTGTCTAAATAGAATACAGAGTCATAATATACTCAACAATGCAGAGTTATGCTCTGGATTTCACAGGAGGTCATCCTTGTAGAAAGAGTATAGAGCACTACAGAGCAGTTATTAAAATCAAATGAAAATTGGTAATAACCATGGTATGATTTTGTTCAGAAAACTGAGAAGAGCATCACACTCAATTTCTATCTTCTTGACTCATTTTCTTTTGTTAAAACTATACCACATTTGTAGAATACCAGATTGAGTGTACTATGTAGTAGACAGATAACTAGTTTTCTGCTCAAATTTTATCGTCCAGAATATCCACACATGTTAATTATGTAGCTATGATATTTTTAAAAATTAAATTAGAATATAATTTTGTCTTCTATAACTTCCTTGAATCAAGTATCATTTCCTACTTCTCTCATTAGCATAGTAAAGTATAGTAAGTCAAACTTAGGTAATGTTTATTAAAGGAAACAGCTAGAAAATGGAAAGCTAGCTCACGATAAGCAATCACTTAAAGGGAAAATTTGTTTCAAATTATTAACTTTTTATGTCTCAAGAATTTCCTGAAAATTTTGATTCTGTGACTTTGGGAGAAAGTCTATTAACAATTTCTAATCTTGATTAGAAAAGACAAGAAGAAAGCCAAATTTACTATTTTCCACACAATGTTTACCATGATTTAATATCAAGAAACAACTTCTGAAGACTTGATTCAAGTAATTAAATTACCCTTTTTCTGTGTATGAAGTAAATTCGTGTTTATTTGCTTTGGTTCTATCATTCTCATATTCATTGAGAAACTTCTGCATTGAGATAAAATAGAATTTTTTTTAGGTACTCATCCTGCTCAGAAACCTGAACAATCATAAGAAGGTCAGTCTTAGCCTGTAGTGATTAGTTGGTTGAGTCAACCATTGTCAGTCCTTAGTCCCAGTATATGTGGCTGTTAAATGATTCTGAAGGCCTTTGTGTTCATGCAGATAACATCATCAAGTAAGTGTGGTTAGTTAGGCCCTTTGCACACAAACTCTAGCCAATTGTTCTCGGTGAGAGGCAGTTTTGTGTGTGGGGTTCAGTTGACACTGAAGAGTAGAATATGCAAACCTATGTCTAAGCCAACACAGAATTAAGCCAACATGGAATATGGGACGCCATTAAGACTACACTGTTTATATCACATATATATATACACGCATGTGGTCATGTTCATATGTGGGTACATTTGTATGTAATGCATATGTTCACATAGAGTAGAAATACACAAGAAAGGCTTTTTATATAAAATTTTTTCTTTAATCTGCTTTCAGGGGAATATATATATATATATATATATATACATATATACAGTACTTATTCACAGTAAAGCTTACCTTCCTTGTGTAGAGTTGGTATGTGTGCATAAACCAATTTGATTCTTTTTTTCACTCCCTTTCCCTCTCTTTCTTCCTCCTCCCTCCTTGTCTTGGTTCCATTCCCATTACAAAAAGATCAAGTCTTACATGTAATGAAGATGGGGATTTCAATTCTCACTGTGTCGTATATATGTAGGGAAGTGCACACGAACAAGTTAAAAATATTTGCCTATTGCATGAGTGGATGTAAGGTTAATATGAACATGACAACATCTGTTCTGAAAAGCAATGTGGAACATTTACATAATGAAAAGATATGGATTTTATTTTCCTCCATTAATTCCTACTTGTACCACCTTGGGCAAAATATTTAATTTTTCCATGTATAAGATGTCTCATTTGTACAATGAAAATGTAATCATTAAATAATCATGTTGTTTTTTATAAGATGCATTTATTTGCATGTGTCTTGCACCTATCTGCTCTTCTAAAAGCAAGTGTTTGCTTTAGAAATTGTATTTTCTGGCAAGTATTCACATTTTTATGTTAATTCTTCCTATGTTAGAAATAGTTTGAGGGGCTAATTCTATATGTCTCGTCTAAGATACAATTGTATCATAAACCACAAAGTAAATTTCTGAATTTTTAACTGAAAGACCAAAAAATTCCATTGCAAATATTTTGGAAATATGCCCAAAAAGTGCCACCAGCAAAATAACCATTTGCCAGTAGCTCATGATTTATTAATTTTCATGCTGTGAAGTTAAAATAAATGGTCTCTCATATTATTGAATATTTTGTATTTTAAAAAAAGCAGTATGTTATCACATACAACCCCCTCCCTCAGACAAGTTTGCATATCTGGCTTCTACATCCTTCATACAGTCTGGCTTCTCATCTTGGAGTTTAATGCTACACATAGTTTACATCCTGTACTTCTTTAATGTCTTTGTCTCTTTGGGAACACCTAGAAGTGATTTATTATAAATTAAATTTTGATCTTCCTGATGGAAGCATATATATAAATATATGCATATAGGTGTGATTTAACATGAAAAAATTCTGACCTTTCCAATGGAAGCACGTATATAAATATATGCATATGTGTAAGCAAATATATGCTGAAAACAATTATATAGCTTATTGAATATAAACTGTTTTCATAAAGGTTTAAAATGTGGATGAATGTATAGATTTACAAAATGGAAAAAGGAGGCAAGAAAAAGTATTTGTATGAGGGAAGTAGTAACGTTACCTAACTGTTCATTGAAGAAACGTTCAATGATGAATGTCATTCAGTAGATTTTTTGGTTGGGATACTGACTTAGCAAAAGAAGCCCTATGCAACGATTAACTTCTGAAAACACCGCGGTCCCTAGTGTTACTTTCACAATGCACAACAATCATGCAGGTTTCATATTCTCAAATGGAACTCAACTTATGAAACAACTCATGCTCTTCAGAAAAGACAAAGCAGGAAAAACAAACCTAGTAAGGGAAAACCCAGACACGCAAAGTTAATCGCTGTAGCATTCAGTCTTCACTTTCCAGGCATATTAAATATTTTTATGTATCTGTGTTTTTGAATTTCTCCAGTCCCAGAAAAAAATCATTTGTTTTTTTTTTGCTTACAGTGTGCAGACAGCAGTATTTGTCCTGCATATTAATTAACTAACAATATATTCAAAATAAACACAAGTTGTCAAGAATTAGGAAGTCTGATATTCTTCCTCAATTGCAGGCTTAAAATCTGGCCTGATAACATTTCAGATAGTCTAGCAGAAAAGGAGACCTCCGAATCAGGAGCACAGGGCTTTTCTCGCAGTGCAGCAGGCACCAGGAACATCATGCCTCTTTCGATATCCCTGGCTTCCGATAGAGACGCTCCAGGCAGACGTTGTGCTCTTTACTGATCTGTATTACAGCAAGGAAATTTGAAGTTTAGTAATCCTAACTTTCCATAACAAAGCTGCCAACAAGTCCGCCCCATTTTGCTCTAAAGGGAGATTTTTTTTTTTCTTAAACAGCAAACAAAATGTGTTTTACTCCAAGGAAAACAAACCGTGTGAAGAGAGCCTAGAACATCCACACAGGATTATTTGAGGTGTACTTTGTGAGGTAGGAAATTAGGAGGCTGAGAGGAAATATGTGTATGCATGATAAATTGAAACATGAAGACTTGTGGAGAACTGTCTCTCAACAAAGTAGGTCATGGTGGTAAGTGTGGAGAAATCTGACTCTCCTCCCAGCAATATGGAACTGCCAGTAAAACATTACATTAGGAACAACAATAGTAGGGTCCTGACCTAATCTATTTAATAAAAAGTAAAATTGGGAGGTCCATTGGGTCACATTTTTCTCTATGAAAACAAGTTGAATATCTGACGAAAATCCACTTATGCTGTTGGAGACATGAAGTGGCTTGAGCATTTCAGGATCGTGTGCAACACTGCCAAATGCAGGTATGTGTTTCACATATGTGTCATTATTTTTTAGATCAAATTGCAAGAGGAACTTCCGTGTCAACCAGATGTAACTATTTTTTTTTCAGACCTGCATCCATTCCACTTAGATCTGTTTGTGCTGGCTTATTTTGTATGCTGAGGACTAAATTCTTAATGAAACAGTATGTCTTCATTTGTGCTTTCACAGGCTCCCTCTCATTTTTCCAGATACATTTTGCATTGCACGTGTCTACTTATATAATTGAAGTCCACAATGCTCTTCGAGGTGGTTTATATTCTACAGCTCTTCAGAACCACACCCTCATCATTTTAAATAGGTAATTCAACTCCACTTTGTATTTTTAAGAGGAAAATTAAAGTTATGTAACAAAAAGTTTGACCTGCATTCATATAGGTTGCTGCTGGCTTGTCGCCATGCAGTGAGGACCAGATGCACTCAGGTCTGCAGGGTCGCTCTGATGCATGACCTCTTCCTCACTTCTCTGCCGTCCCGTCCAGGCCTGGCTTTGTTTCTGTAAGATATCAATGCCGAATGTAGGAGGAAAGAAGTGGACAGAAGTCACCACAGATATTTCACGTGGCAGACGCAAATGCAAGATGGCAGTCTGAGGGATTTTCAGGCCTTGGATGTATGATTCCATGGAGGAGATTCTGAGGTGCACTTCGTGAGACAGGATATTACTCGGAGGGAAGGGATACGTATTCATTAGCCCCTGTACTTGAAATTTCGAATTTTCTTCTCTCTCTCAGCTAGAGATAGACCGTCAGCTTTTCTCTTATAATGTTCATCATTGGGTGCAACAGTGAGCACACCTCCCAGTCAGCTGAGCTCATGGGGGTAAAGGACAGATGCCCACTAGTCTCCTGCAGTGTCCAGAAGGTCAGGAATACTCAATGCGTATTGGACCTGCAGTATTTCTAATCTATGATGGGTTGACCAGAACCAACCTCATAGGCCAAAGAGCATCTGAGAATCATCACCAAACCTTCTTGCAGCAAGGGTTGGGAAAATCAACCTAAACAGCCAGGGATACAACCAGCCACAGCTATACAGATCGATTAAGAATGAGGATGTAACAAGCACTGTACACTACACATGTTGAGTTAATTTAAATATAACATATATACATTTTTGTCACTTACGAGGCATTTATTTATGAAAGAAACACTGTGTACTTGTGTTTCAAGTTCCCCATTTTGAAATAAGATTATCAAGATAAAGTCTCAGACATTTTTAGCTCAAAACTGGGTTAGAAATGAAATGTAGGAGGCTGGGGATTTAGCTCTGTGGCATCAGTGCCTGCCTGGCAAATGCAAGGTTGCAAGTTCGATCTCTGGTACCCACTCCCCTCCACAAAAAAGACAAAAAAAGATAGAAATGAAACATAAAGAATTACGTCTATGCATATCTGTGTTCTCAAATTATTGGCAGTTTCAACTCAAGTTTTGAAAAGCAGCTTAGCTCACCTCACAGGAAACAAAAGCAGGTGTTGAAACACGAAAACCCCAATCGCTTATTTTTAGCGTACCTCTTGACTTTTCCGTCCTCTGGCTTCTTGTCTTCCGTGCCTGCTCTTGAACAGGAGGCCAGCTGCGGGGATGTCGGGGACAGATGCACCATGGAGGAAGTGTCAGCAAACAGGAAAGAGCAAATTCAGCCATAAACATGTAGACGCTCTGCGGAACCTCTCATCATGTACCCTCCCATAGGTAAGTGCAGCTATTATGAAAAAGAGAGAGAGAGAGAGAGAGAGAGAGAGAGAGAGAGAGAGAGAGAGAGAGAGAGAGAGAGAGAGAGAGAGGAATGAAAAATTCCCTGAGCCATCTGTGCAGCCGGTTTTTGGTCTGTGCACCCAGCATGGAAAGGGAGAAGGCAGACAGTGGGGCAGGAGGAGTCGCGCTGTGGTGCGGCACAAGCCAGAGCCTGACGTCGTGCTTTGCAGGGCGCCAGCGGAAGGCCCGTGTGTGCGCGCTTCAAATATTATTGAGGTTATACGAATGTATTTATAATAACGTGTTTTGAAAGTGTATCTCCCTGTATATTTTACGTTTGTCTGCCCCAAAGCACACCCTTGCAGCCGCATTTGTGGTGGCACACATCCCGAGTCCCAGCGCTCCGCAGGGTTGAGATCGGAAGACTGAAAGTTTGAGCCCAGCCTGGGTAACCCAGTGACTTAGTAAGAGTCTGTCCCAAAGCAAAGCATAGATATATTAATAATGCTTGCTGGTGTGCAGTACGAAGGCCCTGAGCTCAGGGTCCAGCCTGCCCCCAACTCACTTGTCCAAACAACCACGTAATACTTTTGTCCCTACTTGCTTATCATTTTGCTATTATAAAGAATTATTCAATGAAAAAGCTTTGTTTTTATCTTTTTTAAAGAGAAAACAAAGATAGACAATGAAACCAAGCTTCAAAACAGGTAGTAGGACAGTTGCAATAGTTGACACATTGCCTATTTTTCTATTAGTAGTATTCAGAGTACAGCATATAGGCATAATAGCTCATCTAAACAATATTAGCACAGAACATTCCTTTCAAGGAACACATAGAAGCTACTTTATAACTATTTTAACTGTCTCCTGCATGCACATTTTTTTCTCTTTCCCTTTTTTCCTTCCCCTTTTCCCTATCACAGCTTCTCTTTTCATTTGAAGAGTTGTTCCCTGATTCACACCATCCATTGGACATTTTGAATCCTATTTTATTGTTCAGTTTCTCATTCAAATGAGACACTATGATTTTTGCTCATATGAGTTGGATTCACTTCACTTATGAGTAAGGTCTCAAATTCCATCCATTGACCTACAAACATCTCCAGCTTAGCCTTATTTCTAGCAAGTAATACTCCATTATGTAGATTAAAAAAGATAAAAAAGATTAAAAAAAGATAAAAAAGATAAAAAAAGACACCTGGATTGTTTCCAAGATTTAGCTATTACAAATTGTACCTCTGTGAACATGGGTGCACATATATCGCTGTGGTACAATGTTTTTATCTGTTTTTGTGGGGCCCGACAATTAATCATTCTTAGCTTTCTTATTACAGGCAGATGTAGTCAATTAAATACATTCTGAAGCACATGGAACATATTGAAAAACTGGTCCTAAAAGAAAAATGCTTGTTTCTTTTTGTACTCAGCAATAGGAAATATAAAAGGATTAATAAAGCCCTTGTATTGTTTCCTCTCTTTCACTATAGACAGATTAATTAGGTTTTGTTTTTCATTAGAATCATTGTTCATTAATGTATATTAAAATATAATATTCTGGTTGTTGCTTTTGTTTTTCAATTTATCACATATGTTTTTGCTATAGTAATTACCATGACTTGCAGATCACAAGTATTCTATATTTATTTATTTTTGTGTTTCTGGGGCTCTAATTTAAGGCTTCATGCATGCTAGGCTGGGTACTTTGCCCTGAACTAACATCACTAGCCCCAAGTGGAGAATGTATAAAATTATATCACTATTAACACTAAGAATTTTGCTGTGAATGTACTCTCTGTATTCACCATTCGTTTGACTGGATTGCATATTTAATAGTAATATGATGAAAAGATTTAAAAAAAACCCTAAAGATTCCTTCCTATCCTTCTTATGTAAAAATAGGAAAAGTTCAGTGAAATTTCACCCTTAAAAGCAGAAAAATAATTTCATGACCTCTGAGTCTGAGATGGGACCTGGACATCAGTTTCCTTTTCTTATACATAATTATTTTAAGATGAATTTTTCTAGGAAATTTGTTTTCTGTATCACTCTTAACAATTGATAACTTTTTTCTATGTGCGTTAATCTAGATCATTATCTACTACTTTACTAGAGTTTACGATCACAATATTTTCATCTGTACTTCTTTTCCTAGCTAATATCAATAAACCCTAAAAGTCCTATCTAATAACAGATACCACATAGTGGTCAGTATACATATATTTTGTAAATTTTAAAGAAGGTTAAACATATTTACCTCTTCAAATCCTTTTCATTTATTTATAATTATGTACATGTATAATTTTATTCAATTTTTTCTTAATCATTCGCACATTAAATCATTTTATGTGACCTTCATAATATACCTGTTTCATACTAACAAATTTCTTTTTCCTCTTTTCTTTGGGCTCAATATGAGATTTTATTTTCATTAGCTAGTATCTATGTTATTGTCTTTGGCTCTATCCTTTCTATTTTTTTCTATATGCTTTTAGGTTTTTGCAGTTTTATAATGTCACCGTTTCTTATGAAGTAAAAATTCTTCACTTTAATTTTTTACTGTTCTTTCTTCTATATAAAAAAATCTATATATTCAATTTAATTGAGAGGGAGAAATAACATTATTTTATCTCCTTTTTAAGCAACACCTATATTATGCATATACATTAGTTATACTAGTTCTTAAGCAAAATTATTGCTAATAACTATCTTTGCATTCAATGCTTTCTTGGTATATTTGCTATTTACACAAAAATGTGCTATTACAATAGTGTAGAATTCCTTACATTTTGGCACACCATTAGTCAATAGTGTTATTTAGAAGGATAAGTATAAGCTGATTAAATATTTTAGTTGCCTATCATAGCAAATAAATCACCAAAGAGGAAGTTCAGATGATGAATATTCAAGTCCAAAATAATTGTCATAGGTTTGGGGTACTTGGAAGTGTGGGGCTTTTAAAAATCACGTTTAAATACTAGCATCACTAGAAGGAATTGGGACTGAAACACCCTTATGTGAGTGGATTTCCTTCAGGGTTTGTCTCTTTCCCCATGTTAATGTTAAGCTCATAACTGTTTTAAAACAAGGGTTATCTAGGTTTAATTTGCAAGTCAGTATATTCTTCTCATAAATTTTTTATAGCTGTAATTGAAAGTAGACTTATCTTAGTATTTTGTCCACGATAATAGAAATACTGAGTTAAAGGAAGAGAAAAAGTTCAGTGTTTGTACTCAAATCCCACTGGCTCCATTGATGCCCAGTGGGTCATGCAATGCGACTAGATTCCTTCTTCCTAGTGTGGTCAGTCATCCTCCAATCCTCTACTCTTGCCCATCTGACGGTGACATTTCAGACCTTTCAGGATATCCTGTACATTACTATAAAAACACTGTATTGTGCTTCTTAGTGGGTAAACTGTGTTTTCTCCTATAGTATTCTTTCACACTGATTCTAGTTAAATTTTGCATTTTCCATAGTCTTCAGAGATTGAACTGTGGCCATTTTTAGCATAAGTGAAATTTTTGGCTTTTAAATTTTTATAAATTTTTTTATTTTGTTAAAATTTATGAACCAATATTTACTCATGTTGATATCCTCTTGAAAATATATGTGAAAAGAAATTTAAGAATTTTTAAACGACTATAAAAAAGGTTAAAACAGTTCATCTAATTGATAAAGTTATAGGTATGCCTAGTTAAATGTGCATATCTCTGCTGAAGTGATATACAGTACCAGGATAAATTTTCTGTGAAGTGCACTTTATTTTTGCATGTTGGAACTTATAAAAGTATTCTATTTGCAATGTGTGAATTTTATCCCTAACATAAAATAAGAAAAAATAATACTGAGTTAACTCTGTGTTTAAATAAAAAACTTTGATAACCATAAGTTACCATGAAAATTGATTATAAATAATAATTTTATCCACAAATTTGAGCCCAGCCTGGGCAACTCAGAGCTATCTATACAATCAAAAAGTAAAAAGAACAGGAGGCATAGCTCAAAGATAGAGTGTTTGCCTAGCATATGAGGCCAGGGTTCCATTTAGTTATGAAAAAGAGAGAGAAAAAAAAAACAGAAAGAGAGACAGAGACAGAGAGAGATTTTTTTCTAAAATGTTTGTTTGCAGATATTCCTCCTGGGTCCCATTTCTCGATGGGTCACTCAGATGTCTGCATACCTTGCAGACACACTGCCTACTTCTATATGCATTTCCTAGATATTTGTATAATGAGCACCTTTGCTATATAAATGCAATGTCTTTCTGAGAAATAGACGATACACTGTTTGCTCTAGTGAGGACAATATCTCTGTCGGGATGATGACCAGAGAGGCTTGTAGCCCACTGTACAAGTCTTGGGTTTTCAAACTCAGGTTGCTGTGGTTTCACTGTAAAGCATACCATGAGTTGCAGTTGTCTGGTTCTCTCTGTGTCCTGCTGGGGGACATGAGGAACATGGGGAACAAACTCATGCTACCTGGACTGCACGGATTTTCCTGATCTTTTTCTCTGACCTTGTCTCTTGTTTTCCGCCAACTTCCATAATTCTTCTATCTTAAAAAAATAAAAGAATAAAACACTATTAAATAATTGCATATATTACATAAAGTAATCAGTTTAAGTAGCAGTATACATAGCATACATATAAATATATGTGTAGAGATAATATAAATATATGTATTATATGTAAATATATAATTAATGTAAATATATATTTATAAACATATCCATAAAAATCATTGACTTCAATTTGCCTTTTAAATTGGTATTTTGAAGATCTTAATTTTCATGTGCTTGTGTGCCTTTCCTTGTTCTGTTGGTATCACAATGAGCATGTTGATTGCATACGTTATTTTCATTTAACTAGAAAACTATGAGTCTGGAAGCATGTAGGCTTTAGACTGTATGGCTTGTCAGGGATTCTATCTACGTAGAAGGAGCAGGTGAAAATGAGTGTTTTGTTCCCTAGTTAAGAAAAAACATCCATCACGGAGAAATAGTGTTCCTTTCTAAGGCCTTTTTTTTCTTTTTAAAATGTATAAAAAATGTCCAACTATGTTTGAAGCCCAATTACCTCGTAAGATAACAGCTATCTTATTCATATGGAGGTGAATGTGAATCACATAAAATAGTCTGGAATGACAGCAGGAGAAAAACTCTTGGTGTGACCAATAGCGCAAGGGGAAAAACCTCACTGTATTTTATTTTCACAGTTAACTCATGATGTGCCCTCCATTCTCAAATTGCTTAAAATTCCAAATCAAATTCAAGACACAACATATGTTTAAAAATTAAAACCATCGATTAATTTTAATTTTCAATTTTTTTTAATTGTTGCTTTGCTTTGCAACAGACCAAGAAGAAAATTTGTACAGAAAAAAAAAACACAATTATTTAAAAACTTTTCATTGATACAAATTCTTGAGTATTTATTATGGGTATAGGTACTATATCCTGTAACTTTGCTGTTTACTTTTTAATCCTGACAATTGTTCTATAGATTTCATAGGACTTCTATGTGAACAATGAGATTGTTGTTTCCTTTGATACAAACATTTTAGATTAAAGTAGATATAATTTTGGTAAAATGCTGAAGATTGAGCAGAGTCACATGTGCCTTGCTCATGATCTCATTATGCATTAAAATTTTTCAAAAATTTTCACAGTATCAATTTTTTTTATGACTGCCCACATTAGATTGAAAAAGCTTACTTACAGTTTGCTAAAAGTTATTGACATAAGTGGTGGTTAAAATTTTTTTCAAGGTTTTAATGCTTATTACATTGAACAAATATTATAATTTCATTTTTTAAATTTTGTATAATACATGATTTTAAAAAATGCAAACATGTTGTAAATTCCTAGGATAAAGTTTGTCAGCACATCTTATTCTTGTGACACACTGCTTAATATACTAATACAATCTTAAGGACTTAGATTAATGCTCAGGAGGAATTTGGTCTACTGTGAAAGATATCAGTGGCAGATTATGTATCGGAGTTTTGATAGTCATTTAAATTCACTTGGAGTATATTTTTGCCTTCTGTTTCCTGAGAGAGTTCATATAGAATTTGCCATGGAAACTACTTCATGTATTAAGATTATTCACATTTTCCATATAATTTTTTCATTTTTGCAAATTGTGCTTCTCTATGAATTAGCCTGTTTTATATTTCCTAATCATTTAAAATAAAGATCCATTGAGGTATTCCATTATGACCCTTAATATTTGCACAATTCTTTTTCTGGGTGTGTTTGTTTCTGATTTTGGTAGTATTTGATTATGTCCATTTTACTTTCTCAGTATTTCTAGGCATTTATTTATCAATTTCATTATTATCTTTAAAGAATCTACTCACATTTGTAAGTTTTTAAATGTTTGATATTTAGATAATTTGTTCATGTTTTGAATAAGCATGCTTTGCTTATTTATGTCAGATAATTTATTTTTTCTAATATCCTGAGGCAGAAATTTAGATAATCAATTTTAAACTTCTATTCTTTTCTAGAAATATTTTTAGTTATGATTTTATTCTCTAAGTACTGTCTTTGCAGTTTCCTATGTATTTTCAATTTTTAAAAAAATTTTTTCTTTTATATTTTCAATTTTTACATTAAAAGTATTTTCTGTTCTGTCTTGGAATTTTTTGTTTTATTCTTCAGTGATTTAGAAGTGAATTGCCTAATTTCAAAGTATATCTGATTTCTTTCAGTACCTTATTTTTATTGCTTTCCATTGAATTTACTGTGAAGAGAAAACCTGTAAGATTTCAGTCTCTTACAACTTGAGCCACGTCCTATGCTAGCATGTTGCCTCCTTTGATTAATGTTTCAAATACTCCAGAAAACATTGTGTATTTTGAGGTTATTGAGTTTGTGTAAAGTAGGTCAACATGGTTGATGGATGATTTCACATCTTTTATATCATTTATGAATTGTTGAGGTTATTCTACCAACCTTATAAAGAATTTTTGAAATGTCCAAGTATGATTGCTTGTTTCTTTGTTTTTGACATACATGCATTCTGTTTTATGTTCCTGATAGATTACTTGTTATGAAATTATTTTCTCTAATAATGTTCCTTCTCTTGAATTCTTTTTGTCTGATATTGATAAAAGAGCCTAAATTTATTATACTTCTTATGCACATGATATATTTTCCATCATTTTGCTTTAATCTTTTGATAGACTGTCTCTTTCATTAGCTGATAATTGACTTAGTTTTATTTATTTCTGAGGATTCTTACTTCCATGGGGACTTTTTAATTTATAGAAATGTTCCTTAATATAATGAATGATATGGTTGAATTTGTATTCATGGTGCTATTAGTTTTCTCTTTGGTCTACCTGGTTTTCACAAATTACATTATCTTTTGTCTTCTTTTCAATTTATTGATAGTACTTAATATCCCATTTTACAATTTTATTGTTGATCCAATTATTAAATCCTTAACATATTACGCTATAGCTGGAATTAATATTGCAATACATCTCATAAAATATAAAAGCTTGTCAAATTACATTTCTGTAACGCTATCAGGCTACTGTTTAATATGTGTGTATGTGTGCATATTTATGCATATTTATTTGTACATGAGTGTACCCATGTGTGTGGCTGTGTGAATATATATAATTCCAATAGTACATCTCAGTGGAGTCATGTTTCTTGCTTAAAAGAATCATTGCACATAAAAATAAGAGGAAACCCCATATTTTATGTACAACTGTGTAGCTGCCATCTTCCCAGCATAGCTTTCACACAATATGATTTCAGTTCAGCATCTTTGTGTATTATATGTTTCTGTTGACAGTGAATTACCACAGTTAAATTTGTCCCAAATGTCTTTCTTTACTGAATCTTCATTTTTGAAGATTATTTTTGATGAATATTATTTAGTTCTAACTATTTTTATATTGCTGTTGCTGATGTCAACTTAACACTTTAAAGATGTCATTTTGTTAGGTGGCAAGTTAGAGGTTAGCAGGCGTAGAGACAGGTGTCTGGGACCACAGGAAAAGCAAGCAGAATGTGATTTTGTTTTTATTTTCCATCATTTTGTTAATCATTTCCTAGAGATTAATCCAAATAAGCCTATAACTTCAAGCTCTCACTTAAGAGAAAACAACCTTTGCGGAGCATGCTGATAAAGTGCAGGGTCCATAAAAAGTTCAACCATGGGTGAGGAGTTGGAAAACATTGGAAAGTCTCCGAATAAACTAAATGGAAACTTACCAGCTTGGGAGCAGACTGAGTCCTTTGCTCTGAAGTTGATGCACACATCCCACATGCCTTGTAAAAGAAAAGTGAAGGAAATGATATACCTTGAAGATCTATTTCAACAGGGAAATGTAGCCCAAACCTCAATTTAATGCAAATTTTTCTCGGCACTGGGCCAGCTACTCACTTGGAAATTTGTTCTGCACCTCTGAAAATCTACCACCTTCTGTAAACTCTGTGCGCCATGGAACGGTCTATATATATCATTTTTGATCTTTTACGGAGGACACAAAGGACCAAGGAATGAGTGTTCCTGGTTCCTCCCAGCGTGGAGATCCGGCTTCCCAGGGAAAATTTCAGGGTCTTTGAGCCTTTTTTCTCTTTGCTCTGACCAGAATTCAGACAGCATTCACACATTTATCTGTTTATTCTCTTATATTAAATTAATCACTTCGCTTTCCTTTGCTTTCAACATTTACTCTTGCTTCCAGTGGTTTGTACAGGCTACGTGTAAGCTGTACCAGTTTTGCTTTATTTCCTTGAGTTTCCTGTGCGTTTTAAGAGTGGAAGTTATGCTTCCTATTATGATTTGGAAAACTGTAGCCATTGATTTTTCAAATAATTTTCTACTCCTTTTGTATTACTTTTCCTTTAAAGACATTATCAAGACTGTACTTTATTTTCAACTTCTTTTCTTGTGATTCTAATATTTCAGAAGTGTACATTTATATTACTTCAGTTTTGTTGATGGCTTCTTTTATCATCTAATAAATGGAATACATAGAATATCCAATAAATAGAATATCCAATGATTTTTGTTTGTTCAATTCCGATTAACCTTTAAAATTTCAGTTTGACACTTTGCTGTAGTTTCTATTTTTCCATTCATTTTCTCAAACAACTACATCAGATGGCCAGCATCTCTAACTCACCGGATATACTGACTTTGGCCTTTTAAAATTCTTTTTCTGCTTATTAAAAACAGTCAATTCATTCCTGAGTCCCAGTTCAAAATTAACATCTTGTTACAGGCAGCTGAGTTAGTTAGGGCTGGGCTCTCAAAGGAGCCAGTGCAGACGACCAGGCACCTTGCAACCTTGGAGGACCAGACTTCAAGATAAAAGGCAAAACAAATGCAACCACAACCTAAGTATCGGCATCAGGGATTGATATTCGAAATAGGCATGGATCATCTTGAGGAAGCCAGAAGCCACAACCCCAACCTACAGAGTCATTGCCTTTTAAGCATGCCTGCTTGCTACCTAATGTGCTCCCCCATTTATTCCTGAATTGGTCAATTTTACTTGAATAATTAATCTTATTGGTTGACTGCCGCAACCCATGTGGCCCTTGAGGTTCTTGGGGTGAAGGACCACAAGAAGATGAGAAAATAGAGAAGAGACAAAGCTGGAGTCAGGTGGAGCCCTCATCCTCCTGATGTGAGGAAAAGAACTGCTTAACCACTGTAGCACATTTATTTATAAACCCAGAAGAATGAAGTCAATTCCAACACTGCTGCCTAGCAACACATTGCTTGGATTATCTAGGGGCTTGGTAATTCTCTGGACTGAAGCAACTTCTTCACATGGCTTGCCTTGAGCACTCTTCGTTTTTGGAATGGCCATGCCCCCAGCCACGCGATAGCCCTGTATGTGTGGTCAATTTCCAGCTTTAATGGCTCCCAACAGTTGACTATAGTTCTGTCCCACCTCATGCCCACCTGCCTTGCCAATTCCCATGCTTTCCCCATCTTGGACCCATCTCACCTTGTAGTTTTACTGTATAAAAGTCCCTTGATAAGACAGTCTTTTCCCACTCGGGACCCCTTCTGTCTCTCTCCCAGATAGTTCATTTTCACTCAATGAATATATTTTGCTCTTAACCTCCATTGTCCCTAAAATTCATTCTTTGATTTTAACGAACACAAAATTGTACCAGACATTTAGTAGGTTGGGAGTTTCACTCCCCTATATCAGTCTGACTCTCAATGTCTGGTTCATTTGTTTAAAAAACAATGGCCATATGTTGAAATTTATGGAGTATTTGAATTCTAATATGGTATCTCTTGCTAAAGAAACATTGACCTTTAACAAGTAAAACACAAGGTAGGATTAGAATCCAAATCTCTGTCTGCCCTAGTGGACAGCAGCTACAGTCTCTGCTGAGTTTCCTGAGATGCAATACTCTTCTTTCAAGGTTTAAAGATCCTCCAGTTTTTTTCCTGTATCATGGCACATTCACCAATGTTTCCATATTTTTTCAAATCTTTTGATTTTTATCTGCAAGAGAGTAGTTTTGATTCCAGCTAGTATCTCACTATCTAAATGTTGTTTTTGAAATAATGCAGTTTCATTGACATTATACCCGACTCCTCCTCTTCTTAGCTGTCTCTTTCCATGATTCCTCCAAGTAAATCGATTTGCCTAATGTTGTTTTCCTCGCTCATTTCAGTCATCTCTTACGTGTTTACTATCAACATTTGCATCCTTTCTAAGATTTCCTTTTAACTTGTAATTCCACTCTATTTCAAGGAACAATCATTGCTTGGACAGATTTTGGGGCATTTGTTTCATGTTCTTCCTTTCCCTCTGAGCAAATCTCTGAGTGAGGGCTCTAGGCTCTGGGAGAAGTTGATAAACTCAAGACTCCTCTTGTGGAATTTCTACTCCAAAAGCTAACTGGGTCCAGGGAAATCTGTTTCCAAGAACTGTTGGCATGCTACCCCTGGAGCAGATCTTCCCAGCAGGAAATGGAAGCGCTGACCTCTGTCATAGGAGCCAAGAAGAGAGTCTCTGCAGCTCAGTGGAGGAGCGATGGAGAGGTGATCTTTCCATGCTGTGAGGCACCTTGTGACATCTGTGAGCCAAGAGGACGGGGGCCCCATCTTTATAGTGACAGTCATGGCTGTCTCAAGGTGGGGATTTTGAACACTCTGTGTGGGCAAGAATGCCACGTACTTTCAGTAATCTTAGGAAAGCCAGTGTATTTTCTTAAACAAATATTTTCTTGTTTCTGCATGCTGTCTAGAGAAAAATGAAATCATTTTTGCTAGAATTTTCACCAGCTGTGGTTGTTTCAAAGGAGATTGTAGCTGTGCTGGCCTTCTGGAAGCCCGTCTCTCTTGTTTCACTTCCCATGTTTTTAGTTTTTCTTCTCTTTTCTATCAATCTCTGCTACACAAGGAGCTTTCCCTGTATTTTATTTTTTAAATGAATATCAAACTATATGTGTGTGTGTGTAAAGTACGAAATAAAAAGTTTGCTAATAGGGAAAATGGGGTAGGAGTATTGTAGTCCATACAGACAAAGTATCTAAAAATGTACCTTGACTTAGTACAATCATCTTACATGTTTTATGCATTCATTGGCCTATTTTTCTGGCTTCCAACCTGTACAAATAAATTTTACACGGTCTTATAAACAAATGAATCTAATGCTGGAAAAATAAAAGTGGGGTATAGGGAAGGGAAAAGTAAATAATTGAAATGTTACATGCATCTTCCAATTGCCTACAATGAATGTAATCGTTATATACTGCAAACATGTGCTAATGTAAGTAAAACTAAAACAGATACAGATTTTATATTTTAGGAGCACAGCATCTTTTCCTTTTTTAAAAAAAAAAGACTTTTAATTATTGAATAGGCCTTTCTTTCCCATTATCTAGGCCAAAAACATATTTCTGTAATTCTATCATTTTACTATGAAAATTAGTTTATTGTGATATACATGAAGCACAATTAATTTTTCTATAAAATAATTTAGAAAACAAAAAGCCTATGTAGAAGTGATAAGAATAATAAAGGAAATTATCACAGGGAGGAAATAACAAGACAAAGAGCTAATCTTTATAATCTTTAAAGAGTTTTTGCTTTAAAAATTTTATTAGGATCAAAATTTTATTAGGAGACAAGCTTTTAAACATACGCACATAAATGTTCAGCAAAAGAAAAGCAAGTAGCCTTTAGCATACAGAAAGGTGTTCATTTCACTCATAACGAAGGAAATAGACTTAAAATGTCATTGAAATAGCTTTTCAAATTATAGTTTCAGCTGGCAACCAAAAAGATAGCATCATCAGCTCCTGAAGCTGTGAGTGCTCCCTCACACGTGGGAGCTGGGAGTGGAAAGGGATTCAAACGTACTCAGCATCTTGGCAATACCAAATATGATTTCATTACATAAGCACTCAACTGCTGACTCATTATGCTGCCTTTAAGAGTGCATCCTGAAAACAGAGCTCTGCAAATAGAAGCAATATATACACTAGACTTCCCCACTAGATTTATATATAGAAACAAAAGCCTAGAAGCAATGCAAATGTCCACCCATCTTTGACTTGCTGGAAACATTACATTTACATGAAGTAATAATAAAAATATATAGAAAAGCACTAGGGCTTACGTGGAGTAACAGTTAGGCTTCTGTATGTTACACAAAAAGATAAAGTGTAAAAGAAAAGTATGCAGGCTTTTGAATGTAGTAGAGGCAAGACACACACACACACACAGAGACAGACACACACACGTAAACACACTCATTTACAGCAAAAATGATTCTTGGAAAGATTGAACAGAAACTAATCCAAAGGAAATCTGTAGAGAAGAGGGTCTTGGGATATAAGCCGTGAACAGGGAATAAACCCAACTGCAGCATTTCAACTATATTTTTATAGATTATAAATATTTATATTAAATCATATTTAATGTACTCCATAGTATAGACATAGAAGTCACAGAAATATTTTTAGCTGATGATGCTATTTTTAAAAGTGAAATTAGAAACAAGTCAAATTAACTTAAATTGCATTAAGTTCATAGCAAAACAATATGTATAAAATTCACGGGAGTTTAACACAGTACCCTAATTGCATGCCTTTAGTGGGATATGTTTCAAGACAAAAGACTACTCTATGCAAATAAAACACGCACTTCTGGATATTCTGAGAATATCACAGACATATAAAAAGACCACCATTGGAGGTGCACCCAGTGGTCAAAACTGACACAATATGAACATCAAAAAGAAAAATGAATGTAAGTTATTGTATGATAAGACAGAAAATGCAGCTTCTTAGAATTACTGAAGAAAAAGAAATTTCACGGATTGATACTCAAAATGACAATTATTTCAACTCATTATTCATAATACTGGCATTAATAGAGAAATAGCCATTTATTTTGCCTTTTTAAGAAAAATGTCTTTCATTCCTAGTTAATAAGGGAAAATAATTTTATGTGTTAAACTGACATATTCAGAAAAATCAGAATTTTCCAATTTATGATTGAAAGATCTGTGGTTATCTTACAGTAGATGCTAAAATTTTCAAGAAAAACATTTTTCTTAAACTGTAAAAGTATCACAAGACATATTTGCTGATGGTTAAGGCAATAAGAAAGTGATCATTTGCCTTTAATAATGCCATTTGTACCCAACCTGGATACGTGTCTCCCCGTGACAGTACAGGAAGAGCTGGCTTTCCAAGAGTACTTGTTTGCTTTAATTTGACTTTCAGATCTGAGTTCCAATTAAGCAGAAACATTGAGTTTAGATAACTAACTTAATAATCGTTAATATACAAAATGTCAGATGTTTCATAAATCATGCAGTATTTTAAGTCAGTTATACTCAGATTAAAAGAGAGGGAATATTTCTAATGATCAAATGTAATAAAAAATGGATATATTATAGTTAAAAATAAAAATGGACAAAGGCCAAAACTGTTATGGAATTCATTAAAAGAACAGTTGGTGAGCTGTGAATAAGGCCAGGGTATTAGCTATCTGATTAATATTATTAAGTGTGATATGATATTAACAGTTTTCTGATATTTAGAGATACTGGTTGGAGTATGTAAAGAAAAAGTATCTTCATGTGTGTGACTTGCTTTGAAAAGTTTCAAAAAGCAACCATCTGCACATTAACAAGTACGACAGGCTGAGTGCTTCCTTTCCTTCGAAATTCCTATGTCCAAATCCTAACCTCTACTTTTAAGGTACTAAGAATGGGGGAAACTATTAGTTCACCAGGGTCCCCTCAGGAATGGGACCAATGCCCCGTACAAGGGCCACAGAGAGGTCCCTGCCCCCTTTGCAGATGAAAGCAGAGGAAGAAGACAACCATTAAGAAACAGGAAGCATTGTTCTGTGTGCACCAGGTCTGTCCAGGCTGCAGAGCTGTGAGAAGTCTCTCGTGTTGTTCAGCAGCCCTAAGTCCACGGTCTTCCAGCAGAGCAACATGCAAAAGATACATATCACATATTAAAGACTGTTAAATCTTCATGTGAGTATATTTATGGGTATGATGCTGCGTTGCTTGCAGTTTCTCTGTATGATGGAAATTCAGCAGTATTTTTTTATTGTATTTAGTCATTAAAATCAGGGGAGATAGAAAAACTTAGGTAGTTGTTAAGGTCAATACATTGTATTAACTTGAGAAGTTTAGAAGTTTAAGTGACTCAGCAGGGAGCCACGAACTTAGTAAACATCCTGCGCCCCTGCAAGTAGAGGGCACCGAGGTGGTGTGAGTACTGCACTTGCCCTAGGGGGTGGTAGCTCCCTTGCAATGTAAGGGAGCAAAAGAGGCTTGCTTTCCCTCTCTGTTTCCCTCCTCTTGCTTTTGCTGTCTTTTTCCGCCTTGAAGTGGTGGCCCTGTGCCGAGCCACCCTGCCTTGGAGCCAGCTAATGATGAACTGAAACCACCAACAGTGAGCGAAATAAACCTCTCTTTCCTTCACTTTGAGTGTTGAGTATTTCTTCTCTGCAAGAAGAGAAAAATAATTTCTTAAAAGACTGATAGTCTACCGTATGTCCAGGTAGTTCATGATCATGAGAGGTGGGAATATTGAGGAGGAAGAAGAAGCCAAGGCATTTGGAATGTTTACTATTCGTAACTTGGGATTTGAGTGAAATCTAGAAGAAATGAGTCAAAAAGCTTTGAATATTTAAATCCATGTTGGTGAAAAGTGGTGCTGACCATTAAAACTGGGATGTGAGGCTTGGGAATCTGGGGGATATGATACTGTTTTTGGACATGGTGATTCTGACATGGGCAGAGAAAGCGTGTGCTCTTTCTGTAATGTCATTGACACAGAAAACACTTGAAACTGTAAAACTGACACAATCTCTAATGGAAGAGCATATGGACAAAGGGAACTGGGAGAAAGGTTTAAGTACTCCAAGATAGACTTCTTCTCCAAGATTGTGAAGTAGAACAAAGGCCCAGGGTAGAAATGTCTACAAAGTAACACCAGAAGTGGTAGAAACACAGCAGAGAAAAGGGGAGTTCCCAGGCGGAAGTTTCTATGTAAGCAAGACATGGCAAAATCAACCAAAGACTTGGTAGTCCTTAGGCAGTTGGAGTGTTTTGGTCTATTAAAGACAATAGCAAATATGAGGACAGGAATTCTCGATGAAGAGCATTGGACCCTTGAAGGCTTTAAAATTCCTGCTTCAAGAAACTCCACAAGCCAACTCCTAATGTCACGAGATGAGTGCAGAGGACTTTTCCCTGCAGGGACGGTAACTGTGTAGAATGTGAATTAGATAATTAGATTCCTGAACAGCACAGGCAGGAAAAATAGACCCACTTTGCCAAATTGAAATATTAGTGGGTAAAACTTCACAGAAATAGCAACGCTTTGTCTTCTCAGAGCGTCTATTGAACAATTTTCTACATGATGTACTGCCAACTTCTTCCAAAAGGTCAAAAATCCCAAGAATATTTGTACTGCTGCTTCTCTATGCCAGTAAAAGAGATGGATAAATTCATGGCACCACTGAGAATAGACTTTAAATATTTATTGAAGTTCATAGGCCTCAATGCAACTTTTATAGGACGATCCTTCTGTACCACTATCAAAAAAGTTATCTGCATATCTATTTTTGGATTGTTAAGTTTTCAGTCAAAGTTATGTATGAACTGCTTCATTTTTTATTAGCTACATCCCAGCACATTTAAGTCCTTACATTGTAGCAAATTTTACCACACATAGTGTATCCATTACTAAATTTAAATATTTGAATTAAAACAATATAACTTTTTCTACTACAAAGCACATGTCTGCTTTTTATTTTGCTCTTATTTTCTCCTAACGTTGAATTTGCTTGGCGATATTGAAAGTGTTTGTTTTAAAATGTCGGCATAAAGATAAACCATAAGAGGCATCATTGAGGCTATCATTGAAACTAACAAGATAAAATTATTATCTGTGACTATTTCTGAATTTATCAAAAGAGTATCATATGCAAGATATGCCAATCCATTTGCAATTATCTCGAAGTCAGAGAGTTTTTATGACTATTGTGAATAATTATTAGATGAACTCATTTTAATTATCAGCAGAAGGAGTTCCTTGTTGGAGGCAGAAAATGATTAAACAGTGACTTAAAACTTTTGTGGTTACTGGCAGCAGTATCTGAAAGTTTGAAGTCATTTTGAAATCATGGCACTAGGAGATTTTATTAAGGGCAGAGAATGAGATAATGTGTTTGAATAGTAATTAAACATCTTATTTCTTAGCATCTGTTCACCTGATGAGGGAGTTGGTCTTGTCATAACTCAATTCAACTATGTTGTCCCTATGGTCAGCATTAATAATGTATATCTTCCATCTCTCACTCAGCCAGCCAAAGTAGACATCCGTCCTGACACCTGTAATCTTTACCTGGGTGATGGGTGAGAGAGACCAGTATATAATTCCTACCCTGTTACTCTCTCATTGTTCTCTTTCTACAATCAATTTGGAACCCTGAAACCTTACACAACTGAACTAAATAGTTTTCCAAAGCTGACGAGTCTTGGTCTTTTGAATTCAGTCACTGCACACCAGACAGAAGCTGTAAGTAATAAATTTCTCTTTGTGATTCTTCCTGACAGCAAGAAAAAGCCACTAATTTAGCTCCCCTGGTTGAGCTTGAACCAATGCTTGAAAAATGAAGATAGAGAGGTAAGCAATAATAGCTTGAGTCTGAAACTCTGGGATGGCATTTTAGCTTTGCAGAAATGACTGAAACAATATATTATATTTTTTGAATTGTAAGAATTATGGGAAAAAACTGATTCTAAAGTTAAAATACTTCCAATTTAGCTTTAATTGGAACCAGACTAAATATAGAGAAACATAGAAGCCATGGAGAAGCCAGAAAGGAACATGTCTAATTTTAAGTCATATATTTATAATTTTCCCAAATATGAGAGCTCTTCTTTCACCTAAGTTGTAGGGTATTGCCAATATTTCAATGTGTTGTGAGGGGTATAGGGCAAGAGTAATAAAGTAAATAGTCTGAGTCACTTAACTATTTTTCAAGCCTTGGTTTAAGTTCAACCAGAGAAGTTAAATTAGTGTTTCTTTTTTTCTTGCTGTCAGGAAGAGTCACAAAGAGAAATTTATTACTTACAGCTTCTATCTAGTGTGCAGTGACTGAATTCAAAAGACTAAGACTCGTCAGCTTTGGAAAGCTATTTAGTTCAGTTGTGTAAGGCTTCAGGATTCCAAATTGATTGTAGAAAGAGAACAATGAGAGAATAACAGAGTGGAAATTATATATTTTAAAGGAATTTACATTAGTATGTATGCAATACAATATCCCCATCATACAGAGTAATAAAAAATGAGTGTCTCTTTGCTGTTTCTTTTATGCCTCCCTTGAATATTTTAAAAGGCTTGAGGGAGGTTCAACTCCCATTATACCTAAATTAAAATCCTAGCCTAGGAAAAAAGGCAGAAAGTTTAGTTTTCAAAGTCATCAAGACATAGAGTTCCTGCCAGAAAAAAGTCCAGAGCTGAGCCTGGCTCAGCTCCCAGCGGGCTGAGGCCTTGGAGCCCAGGGCAGCTTCCAGTCTGTGGTTGCTGCTTCCACACTGCTGTGTAGGATGCTCTGGAAAAGGGGTGCAGGGATGGGAAACAGAGTGAAAGGGAAACTCAGAGGCAATAATCTAACCGACTAGTACAGACTGCAAAACCTCTGTGAGTTATGGCCCACAGCATGGCTTCCTCTCAAAGCTGCCTAGACACAATCAAAAAACATAATAGTTCCTTAATGACATGTTTTAAAAAGAATTTTACTTCTTTCTAAGGACTGAATAAAGTATGTGCCCATTCATGATACATAATTTCCCCTTTAAGGGAATCCACGTATTAATTTATGTGTGCAAGGGCAGCGAGGGATCACAAATTAACTGATTATTATGGTCAGTGTACTCCACGAAAATGTTGTTTCTAGCCTATTCTCAGCAGTGAAAATGGCCCCTTTCCAATACTGAGCACAACATTAGTAGGGACATTCCAATGTGATGAATAGCTTTAAAATTACCTTTTTAATAAAATTTCCAATTATATTTGTAGAGTCCAACTGAGAAGCGTAAGTACTACATTTGTCACTCAGGTTAGAGTGACATGTGTGTTTCTGTTGTTTCAATTACTAGAGTATGCTATTCATTTACAGAGAAAATAAAATCAAATAAAGTTTTATATATTTGAGCATCTCCCTCACCCTTATAAATAGTTACCACAACAGTGTTTCAAAAGGAGAATGTATTAATTCCTAAAGACTGCTAAAACAGCTTAGAATGACACAATTTATCATCAAATCCAAGCCCAACAGTAAGCCGACTCCGTGTTGGCAGGAGCGCCTTCCCTTTGCACTCTTCCCCGTGGAGGAAGTTAGCTGGCTTTACAAGGGCTCCTGTATAAAGGCCCTAAACCCATGGGGGAAGGCCCCACCCTCACTCCCTCAAAGCCCTGTCTTTTAGTAGCATCACAGGAGGCACTGCATTTCAATCAGACCCTTTATCTCCTCCAAGAAAAGTGATAGTCTTCTTTAGAGATTTAGACCTTCAAAGAATAAATGTTGAAGCACTATGCCTAGCCCTAAAGAATGCAGGCAGGGGGAAGACTACAGGGGAAGGAGGATGGAATGGGCCTGATGACAGAAGTACTCCTCCTCCCAGTACCAGGATAAGATCTGAGGGCCAGCAGCAGTGCCCCGGTCTCCACTTTGCCTAGTCACACATAGCCCTCAGTATCTCTAAGGCAGCAGGTTCTCAGAAAACACAGCGCACACCCAAACTCATCAATTACACAGGGCCGGTGAAAGAAAGCGCTTTCTTCGTGAAACATCCGTGGATGTCTTTGGCTAGTTCTCTGGCCCCACCAAGCACAAGATTTTGGAGTGAGCCCAGAAGCAAATGAAAGGTAATCAGCTCCTAAAACAGGAATTTTGAATATTCCTCCTACTTGGCTCAAGACAGACTGAGTGCGAAGTGGTAAACAAAGGAAATGAAGTGTATCCTACCCTTCATTTTGAAGGATAAACAACTTCAGCTGTGTGAATGCAGTAATGACCACCAAGTCAAAAGTACTGCACAGTTCTCTCTGGGCTACCTCTAGTCCTTTCTTTTTATGTCCTTTTCCCCGCTGTTTTGGCCATGGTGGGTTGGTAAAAATTACAATGGACAATATGAAGCAGGCCAAGAAGACTTCCTCAGGGCATCGCGAGCCAAGAGGACATAGCTCATGCTGTGCTCAACTACTCGGAAACAAGGGATGGAAAACGTGAGGTGAGGTGCGCAGGATTCTAGGTTATCGTGTTTGTTCATTGACCTCACCCACTGGAAAATACATTTCACGACAGGAGGAAGACTTTGGACTTGGAGCTAAGTACCCACTTCAGTGGGCCGCCTGCTTTTCCAGAGACTGGGTGATGGGTTGCCATTTTCATGATTGTGTTTCAAAGGAATGGTTTCCGGATCTCTGAGAAAGCTCCAGGTTGTACAACTGGGAAGAACTCAGGTAAGGATTTTCCCTTCCAAGGAGCAAGAGAAAGATTGACAGTCACAAGTTTTCTAAAATAAATTCTCTGAAAGAGAATAATCAAGTGCCTGAGAAGCCCGCCTGAAGAGTCCGTTAAGCTGAGGGAACAGAGGAAAGCTTAGGCCGCAAGATGAAGTTGTACGTCACACATCTGACCCGCGGGGAAGATTACCAGCTTTACATTTAAGGTGAAATCATGATATGTAAAGGGGTTTCTCATTCCCTAACTTTCTGAAAGAGATTACAATAAAAATAACATTTTAAAAGCAGGTAAAACACACACAGCCTTTGTAGATTGCAGGGCCCGAGTGACCAAGACTGCAGACACTGACACTTAAGAAGGCACGGACCAGTGCTCACAAGTAATTAAAAAGGAATTGCAACACTTAATTGTGTCTCTTAAAGAACATTAGAGTAGATTCATTTCATTATACCCAAAATTACTTCTCAAAGCCTCTTTCCTTTTCATCCCATTTTCCCAGTCACCTTACCCGTCCAAAGCCATTCAGTCACGAGTTCCACAAAACCCTGATACTTATCCAGCTCCAAAGACTTTATTGCTTTTTTCCCTCATCAATTCTCCAACCCTGAAAAAAATGTCTGTCTGTCTATCTCTCTTTTTCTCCTCAGTGAATATCAGTTTCTTTTAGACTAGTCTGTCAAATCAGATGAGAGTGTTATGTAGGTGATAACAAAATTTCCATTAAACCTTCTACTCTTTAGAATACTGTTTTCTAATGACCTCTTATGTTTCAAGATGAAATAAGCCAATTCATTTCCTTTGTTTTCTAGAATATTAAGTAAAATAAATCTATGGAGTCTGTGCTTAAACATAAGCCTTCTCATTTGTGAGAAAAATGTAGAAAATACTATGTCTTCTCATATAGTTGAAGGCAGGATATGTGTTATGTTTTGGAACCCTAGTGTGTAGTTTAGCAAATAAAACAGACTGTAAAACAGTCTTCATGAACAACCCTCTATTGTTCGTAGCACATGGTCAATTATTTTACCCATGGTCTTCTTTTAAAAATGATTGAATGAATGAGTAAATAAAATATTATAGTCCTATTAAAATCACACCTTTAACTGCTTTTCATAACATTGTTTCCTATGTTGTATGTAATAGATGATATATTAAGTTTCCAAAAAAAATAGAAAATTATAACCCAGTTTATAACTGGGCAGGTTATGGGGCCACATAGGGAGGGGTCACAGGAAGGAAGATAAGCACGGAGGTAGCCAGTTACCACAGAACAAGTGAGTTCTCCGAACCGTGTAGATAAAAAGACGCATCACGACCAGTTTCAGTTAAGCAGAGCGCACCACACTGGTGATTCTAAACCACTAGTCTGGAGGAGAGAAGCAAAATTAATAGGGATAGAAGACTCAGAAAGGAGTGCAAATTCCCTCACATACAGTAGTTTAAGCAACAAATACAATAAACGTTTAGAATGAGCATCTATTTGGCTTTAACCCCCACCCCCCACCCCGTACCTCTATAGTGTAGAGGACTTTTTTGAAGTATGTTTAAAAAGCGATTAGCACCTTTCTGTATTTTTAAAAGCACATTCTTATTATGAAAAGGCTCATTTTCAACTATTCGTCCCGTGAGATCTATTTTGAGCATTAAACGTTTACTGTTCTCCCTTAGCATTTTTAGCATGAAATCGTTAAGTAGCTGATACAGTGGTGGGCAGTGCTGTGGCCTGCATGCACTCTTCCTGCCGCCTTTGGTTATTGTCACAGAGCAAGCTTTCCTGACATACTACAGAAAGGTGTTCAAAGCCGTACCTTTAAAAGTGTGGAATCCGGACCTGCTACAAATGCAAATCCTTTGACCCATCTTATACTTACAGAGAGAAAAATTCCCCTCTGGATAATTTTCAGACATACTGACTGAAAATTACCCAGGGATAAGAGCCCCATTTCTTTGGAGAGGGGGTGAGGTACACAGTTCAGCGTCAGGTTCCCCTGAGGGAAGGGGCTACCTCAGTGGCAGCAATGAAGATTACAAAAACAAGTTTGAGATCAGCGTCATGCAGATTATCAGTGACGTTTATTTTTTACTTATGGGTAGTATTACTTAGTAAGAACTTATAGAAGAGGAAAGAAGAAATAAAATCTAGAGTGCAGTAAAAAAATTAGAAATGATTACTTGAACGTGATACAATGAAAGAAAGCAAATAAACAAACAAAAAATATATATTGGGATGAGAAAACAGAAAGCTCTGGCAGCATTAACCCCAAGAAAGACATAGATCAGTTCCTCAAATCTCACAGGCCAGTCAGGCTGCAGGAGACAGCCTTGACTTCTATAATCACTAGAATGGACGATTTCGTTGCTAGAACTTTCACTAGACAGTAGAGGTGAAAATTTGTTGTCGTGGATTGAGGAGTAACTGGGAAATTAAAAGTAAAAGAAATGAGTACTGATTCTTTTAATAGTGAAGGGAAATAGCAGATAATAGAGGCATCAAAGTATTCTCATTACAAAGAGGAAACTTTAATGCATGAGATGCTGGCAAACATGAGAAGCAAGGGTCAAACCAGACAGAGTAGGGAGAGTACAGCTTCCTGTGAGGAAGATCACCAAGGATCAGCAGAAGGGAAGAGTATGTTGGAAGTGAAAGAATTTGAGTAACTTAAAGATTATTGATGATAAGAGTGCTTCTCATATTAGTATAATCATGACCTCATAATTTGTTTTAAATTCCTATTAACAAAGACAAGATACTTGAAAATTTTTAAATGTATTACAATGTGCTTTTAAAATAATAATAATAAATGATAATGATAATAATACAAGAACCTGAGAATAATAATAATACAAACACCTGAGAATGACAGTACAGAGTAGTACTAGCACCAGCTCTTTGCGTCTAAAAGCTATATAAAACCTGGAAACGAAAATGCAGCCGTAAGAAAAAAAAAAATCTCTGAGCCAAGCATAACAGAATTTGATTTGACAATAATAGTTTGAAATTCAATTTTGGGTAAATCCCTTACGTAAAGCACTTACTATGAGTTAATTATGTTTTGCTCTTACTGTTTCCCCTCACTTTTATTTTCTTTTTCATAGCTTATTTTTCCTTTGCTTATAAATGATTATCACACTATTTTATTTAAAAATGTATATATCAACTTACTGATTAATTATTAAAGATTCCACATATAGTTTGTAAATTTTAAGACATAATAGACAAAGTATCAGAAAAAATGTGCTGTATCATTTATGAAAATTTTAACTGTTTTTATCACAGATATATCATGCTTATAATTCTCTGTTATGGCTATATCCAATGATAAAACTTGCTACGTGCATTATTTCTACAAATAGGTCAAAGTTGGTATAAGACGGCACTGAAGCAAGGCCAGCAGACTGCTATAGCTGCTGGTTTCCAACAGGAGCTTACAGAGAATTCTTTCTGTGGTCTGTTGACCATTTCAGAACTTTGGAAATGTAATGGTCAATTCATTAGAAAGAAATAGAGAGTGTGGCAGACTTTCGGAGGCCTGCAGTAGAGAGACCCTGGAGCCTCGGGACCTGCACCATACAGTTGACTCAGGGTGCTGGGAGAACAAGGAACTCCTCCCCTCTCTGGGGGGTGGCTGTGAGCCTGTCGGCACGCGGGCGGGCTGAGAATCAAACATCTCATGTCATCCTGTCCCCGGTCCTGTGTCTCCCCCCCTTAGCAAGTGGGAGCCAGTTAACTACACATCTTGTGAAAAGATTGGCTATGTTATTTAGTATGAACTCCCCATATGCAAAGATATGGACAACCACTTGGAAGAAAACCAGAGACAATATGACAGATAGTGAAGATCTCTGGTTGTCTAGCTTTGAAATTTATGCTTTCTTATGTCGCATTCTGTTCTGTTTTGTTGTGTTTAATTTTACTCCCTTTTAAAATAAAATTTTTTAAAAAGTTGATATAGGAATAGGTATAAATATAAATGCAGGGTTAGTATTAATATTTTACGGGGTGGGATTTATTCCACTTGCACTGCTTTAACAAAAGGGCATAAGCTAAGTGACTATTTCTCACAATTCTGGAGGCTGGGAACTCAAAATTCAAAGCACCAGCAGATTTACTAACTGCTAAGGGTCTACTTCCCGCTCAAAGCCAGCCAGACTTCTTCCCCGTCCTCAGGCCAAATGGACTCCTTTGGCATTTGTGTAAGGCACGGTCCTGCCTACTCACCTAACCATGGCGCCATCTCCTAATCTGCACAAACTGAGGTTAGGATTTCAGCCCAAGGGCTCTAAGCAGATATAACTATTCATTCCACTGGAGACTGTTGGGAGCCAAGCTGTCTGTACCTCGGGTGTCTAGGACAAGGCCTCTGCCTCTCCTGAGTTCGGCTGGGCCCCCTAAGAAGTGCGCACAGCTCAGGAGCTGAGGCACGCAGCGACTTGGTCTTCGCTTGAGATAATACAGACATTTCCCTCGTTTCCCGTGAAGTCCCCAAGATGTGCTGCTCTGTGGAAGGTTAGACTTTCTTCCTGTCCCAGATCCCACCCTCCCCTTAAACTCTGGCGAATGCATTCATATGATGACTGGATAAATAAACGAACTGCAGGTGCCAAGCAGCTCCTTTCCCCCATCAGGAGAGAGGGCTCCTCCTGACCCCAGCTTTCTGCAGCTTGACCCTGTTCTCCGTTTCTTCATCCTTCACCACCCTCCCTCTAGAGTTTCAAGAGCTGTGCTGGGTGCAGCAGTGGACCAGGGGGGCCAGGTTTTCAACCTCTCCCCTTTTGTAGGCCTACGTTATGATCATACATACATCCTACCTCACTTCTATTTGGTGGGGCGCCATGGATATTTTCGGCCAATAATTGTGACTGGAAGTAGTACGTGCCCTTTTGAGGGACAAACATGAGGTGCTGCTGGGAAAACTTCCAGAGCTCCCTTCTCTTCCTGATGTGGATGTTGGCAGTGGTCCATCGGCCAGGTCCAACAGGAGGAAGAAGAAGGAATGCAGTCCCAGGAGCCTGTGATGGACTCACCTCATAAACAAGAAAGAACCTGTGGTATTAAACCTCTAAGATTTGAGGTTCCGTCCAAACAATGACAGTTAGTGCATCATGGCCAGTTCACTGCTCGATCTTCTGAAAAATTTGTTAACTAGTTGATGTTGCCACACAAAATGGTATCCAATTAAACGACTGTTCACTTACAGCTTTTATCAACTTAATGGGAATGAAAACCGAGAAATTCTGTCTTATTATTCATTGTATATTTCATCTGAGTATGACTTTTCTATTGTAAAACTATATACAATGACATTTAGGTTTTCAATGAACTTCCATGTTTTAGCAATATTCTTAGCAAGATAATTTTAGTAAGTTCAGGATGTCTGCTTCTATTAACTCTTTGTAACATCACAAAATCATCATATCATCAATCGTTTTAGAGATAAAAATCTGAATTTCTTGAAGAAAGGACTGTTTTCCTTGGATATTTCCTATTTAAAGATACATAACTTCAGTGTTTTCTGGACTAGATGTGCAAAGTTACCCAGGTAACTAAAACAGTTATTCTCAAATTAAGATGGAATTATAGCAGAAGGAGCTCATGTCTGTCTTTCTTAAGTAGGAAGCCAAATCCATTATTGGCCAAATTGGTGATCCTGTGTGATTACTTAACCTTATTAACATACAGTCCTTCTCATTAATAAAATAAAAACAACAAGTACATATCTCAATGTATTATGAGAATTAATTTTGACAAAATGAATGGAATACTTAATATTACTAATACTGTGCTATATAGTCTCTCTCATGGTCTGCAGGACACATGCAATCTTATGCAAAAAACAGGCTTATAGAATTTTATTTAACTTTTTCATTACTAAGTGAATCCATGAGATATTAATACTAATATGTAGAGTATTTAAAAAGTTATGTATTCATAGACAACTGAATAAAAATATTTGTGAATAACCATTCTGTCCTACATGCAAATCTGGTTATTGTTCTACAAAACAAAAAATGATAACCTTTAAGGATTTTTCTTTCAATAACAGAAAGTATATGTATTTCAATTCTATAAAAATATATGAGCCAACCAAGTGTAGAGCTGTCAATCAAGAATCTTAAGAAATTTATGTAACTTCAAGTCATATAATGCGCTGCTGTCAGCACTCTTACTTCTCTATTCTAAGCATTTCAACTTGCTACCCACAACTTCCAGGTGACTGCATATTTGTCCGTGAGACCGAGGTCTTTGAAAAACTTCTTTCATACAAGTAAGAATAATGACTGTGGCAATGAGTGCCCTGCCTGCCTACCGTCCACTGTCTCCCTCACGCCATCAGGAAGTCTGCTGTTGATCTCTTCCACACACCCAAAATATTAGGTCTTATTTCCCAGTGGCTGCCTTCCAACGCTTGTTCACATTTACTATTTATTGTGATGCTCATTTTTCTCTGTCTGGTTGTGATCTTGGCAGAGACCATGTGATCTTTACTCCTCATTGTATGCAAGTTAGGAGTTTATGTGCAGTAGGTAGTGAACAAATAAAGCTTCAGTATTGCTCAAAAAATACAGAAGAAATTGTAGCAAACATAAAAATCATACTTTCAACTTGTCAGAAAGCCTGAAGAAAACAAACCATAGACAAATCCTCATCATATATATTGGAAAAATACAAAGAAAACATATTGTAAGTTTACATATTTTTAAGTGTCAGCTCTCTTTCAACATTTTAGAAACAACGGTGCGCATGTGAACTGTCATCCACTTAGTTTTCACAAATAAACTAATCACATTTATAACAGCTTGTATCACGTATATTTATTGAAGTCATCTTTTAAAGACCTGTAAGAAGCCACACTGTTCAAAAATAAGTCTTTTCTTTAAAATTTGAGGGTTTTTCAAACAGAATCTCTCTCCACAAGAATTTATACTCTGAAAATCTCTATACTCTGAAAATCTCTCTTCTTTATTTTAGTTCCATGAACTATGTGATACAGGACGTGCAGTACCTGGCTATTTTATTCACTAGGTTAACTACTGTAAGAGAGTTCATTTACTTATATGTTGCCTTGCTAAAATTAGCGGTAATACCCAAGAAGCACAGCAAAGTTTATTTTTGAATATATTTGATTTCTGACATTATGGAAAAAGAGGTGCAATGTAATTATTTTTAATAATGACTCATCTGAACCCTGCTGCTGTACACACATAGTCAAATAACAAAAGAAATCAGATGTGAGTGTCTTCTTAGATCAGGTCTTAGTTTGCATTATTACTAATGGCAGCACTGTTTGATAGGGTTTTGTCGGTGACAACTTTTCAAAAATAAGTTTCAAGATATTCAGTATGATGTTACAAATTTTCTTTAGTGATACGTCTGCTTTACATATTTTCTGTTGTTCACAAGCATCCTGTGTTTTTTATGACTGTTACACAAGGTTAAAATGGTCGTGTTAATAGCTTTTCAATTCACATTATACATTAGGCATTTTAAATGAAATATTATTAATATTTTGACATTTTGTGGGAACCAAATATTGATGTGTTGATATCATTAGATTTTGAGTAGGAAGGACTCAAATGCATATTTTATGTGTGAAACTCACGTATTTTATCAAAATAAAATCATACTGTAATGAAATCAATGACCAATCTTAATGCAGGCTGGCAAGGTTGTTTCTCCTAGGTGTTAAAGTCAAAGAGAAGCACACAGTTCCATATTTCCTCGTGCTTCTAAGATGCCTCAGTGTTACCATCATCCTTGTTCCTTCTTCAGGGGAGGGGCCACAGGTGCCACTGATTGAATCGTAAGGTCTTTGATGGATCAATTATTTTCTTCACGTTTTTAATTTAGAAGGTAAAACTTTCCATCACTGTTTAAGCTAAAAATTATGGCTGAGATAGTAGAGGTTTGATTCCTGGGCAAGTTAAAGAGGAAAAAGTTGCTGTTGAAATGTCAAGACATCTTGTGGCTCAAGATGATTAAAACTAAACTGTTTGCTGTATGACTCCCAAGGTAGGACTGTATCTCAGCTTTGGTGACATTCAGCCTATGACTTTTCATAGCTTGTTAATAATGTATAGCTGTGTCCCTACATAAATTTGTAGTGACAGAAGTGGCCGTTTGGAGTGGAGCAGTTAATGAGATTTATTCTTGACAGAAAATGCAGATTTGAGAAGTATTTCTAAAAAAATCAAGACTGATGGCAAAGAAATCATGTGTTTAAGCTGAGCATAGTGGCACATGTTTATAATCCCAGGACTTGGGGAGGCTGAGGCAGAAGGATCACAATTCCAATGCAGTATGATTATTTAACAAGGTTGTAATTTCTTAAGTGTTTTATCTGAAATCACTGAACTTTATCAAGCTTTTCTTTTGTATTTTTATTCAACATAGCTGTTATTTGTCTTACATAAATTAGATTTCTGTGTATTGTCTAACCTTTGACTTATTCAGTTCCCTATAATTCATTTAAGCTTTTCAGTATTGGTAAGACTCTCTTTTGTAATTACATGTTGCTGCCCTTCTGACCTGCTGGAAAGCACCAACAAGTATTTTAAGAATATATTTGGCTTTACCTATAGTCTTCAATGAATTTTGAAAGAGTGAATATGCATTACTACGTGCAGATATACACAATTTGTAAAAAGAAAAGTCTTTATTGTTAGATGATAAATTCATGTTTTATGAGAGTTCAGTGCCTAATCAGAATAGTCAGTATCAACCTCCCATTAATTATTTTGCTTTAGTAGAAACAGAAAACCATTTTTCAATCATGTCTGCTTGTAATGCTTGAACCTCAAAACCTAAAGCTATGCAAAATAATGCATCAATTATTAAATGTGACAGAGTAGATATGAAGATAATGAATTACTAAATAAAGTATGAGAAATGAAATGACCTAAAGTATTCATTGTTCATTTAACATATACAATAAAACTATAAATAACTCCCAAATTTTACTAATTTATTTGAAGAAGGTCATCTGCTTTCTGATATTACTATTACATTTATTTCTCTATTAGTATGATACATATCATGAAAATGTCAAAATTAAGAATATGAAACAAACTAAACAGCTGAATCGCGTGAAATTACCATGTTTATAAATCAAACATAGTTAAACACTAACAATTTCACTTGAATCCACCTAAATAGATTCCCTATGGCAGAGAAAGTTGCTATTAAATTTTGGTGTTTTTTCCATCCGCATGAGAGTATGACTACATATACTAATTTTTTGGCTGCTATAGCAAACAGTCAGAAATTGGGTGGCTTAAACCACAGAAATCTATGGTGTCGACATCATGGTGCTGCCGTGAAACCAAGATGTGCTCAACACGATTGGTCTCGGGGGCTGTGAAGGAAGAGGTTCCCGCCTCCTTCACAGCCTCGGGAGCCTTCCGGATCCTCGGGGTGAAATGCTGGGCTTCCTCTGCCTTCGAATACTCCTCTGCTCATGTCTGTTTTTGAGTCATTTTTATAAAGCCCCAACCCATACCTTGCTAAAGGCAACTTTATTGACTTTGAATTAGAAATTTCTACAAAAAAAGTCTACTTCCAAATATGGTTCCCTTCTGACGTAGGGGGATTTAGAACCTCAAATGTCTCTTTTTGAGAGATGTGTCTCAGCTTTTAATAATTACGACACCAAAGTAGATAGTGTTGTATCTACTTTTTTACATTTGTAAAACATTCACACTCGTATGTACACATGGGATTCTGTACAGGTCTTCCATAGGCTGCACACATGCATTTAACCCACGAGGGCAGTTAGGTACAATGCCAAACTTTGCTTACCTGATGTTTAAGAGAAGATATACATTGTTAGAGTTTGTCTTGGAATGGGTAGAGAAGCAAGACAGAAAGAGGAAAAAAGGGGGAAAGCCTGTATTGCAGGCAAGGGAGGGCTGGAGAGGAGAGGGCAAGTTCCTTCCTTCCCAGACAGACAGAAGAAGTGGGTTTTTATTTGGTTTGACAAGGGGTGGAGTTTGAAGGGGCGGGCCGAGTGACATATAGACCGCTGATTGTGGGAATTCTGGCAAATGCCAAAAAGCGACAAATTGAATTTTTGGCTTGGAAGAAGAACATGGAAGTTAATATTGAAGGGGCAGTCGGTGGCTCTAGGGACCTGCACCATGTTGGGCAGGCTCCATGCTGAGTATCATAGGGGCAGAACCCATCATAAATTATTTCTAATGATTTGATATCATAAATGAGGCTTCTGTAACTTTGATTATAGTCTATGCATTAAACATAGCAACTCATCACTAATTTGAGAGTTTAAAACAACAGAAATTTATCATCTCGGGGTTTTTGTAGGTTACACATCCAGGCTATCCTGATTGAGTCTCTGTCCAGTCATTTTGTGGGGTAAAATGAAAGCACTGAATTTCATTAGGATTTTTTTTTTTTTTTTGGTACCAGAAATAAACTCAAGAACTTGGGCTTACCAGGCAGGCACTGTGCCACTGAGCTATATCCCCCACCCAGGATACTAAATCTAAAACATCAGAGTGAACAGCATCTGCTCTCAGGGTCTGGGGCCTCCTCCAGGCTCGCTGGTTGGTGGCCAAGCTGGTTTCCTTGTGGGTGTAGGACTGAGGGTTCCACTTGCTGTGGGTGAAAGCACCTTCCCAGCTCCCAGATGAGCCCAGAGACCCCACCTTTGCCCACACTTGAAGCCAGCAGGCCGTGCTCTGCAAGCAGCCAGGAAGAGGCTCCAGCCCTGCCGCCCCAGCCAGAGGAAACTGCTTCCACAGCTGTGGTGTGGCTGGTGTGGAGCCACCTCCTACAGTCTGCTGACATAATCACAAAGCACTACTTCACCATAAGCATGGCCTTCGTCTACTCCAGGGGGTGACGTCAATAAAATTGTGGGTCACCTTAGAATTCTGCAAAGAAAAATATTCTCATTGCTGTCTTTGTCTTTCTGAGCATGGCCCCCCACCTACCTCTGGTATGAGATTTGAACCCAGGTCCCTTTTACTGAGCTCCATCATCAGACTTTGCGTGCGTGTGCGTGTGCATGTGCGTGTGCATGTGTGTGACTCAGTCATTAACTCTTTAAATTTACCAGGCTTGGATTACCAGACTTGCAATCCTCCTGCCTCAGGCTCCAAGAGAGCTTCAGCCATGCTGCCCAGGAAAGGATATATATTGTAGAATAAAGCCTGGGCATGAAAATCATCTTTTCAAAACAAATGTCCAATTTTGTAAGTTTTAAAAACATTGCAGAAGTAGACCAGTACACTTGTACTCCCTCTAAGGCGTTGGGTCTCAAGTAGCAGAATCTCATGATGCATTAACAACAGCCTGAACAAAAGCACAAAAGATAGATAATAAGATAAAAAGATGGTGAAACAGTAGCAACTTGTTTTATTTAAATTATAAGTTACTAAATTAGTTTCAATATTTGGAAGCATTTTTTCCATTGTGATATTCAGAACCTTACCTATTCTGTTTTTTTATTATCCTCCTTGATATGTACAAGCTCTGAGGATGTTAACATTGTTGAAACTTTCTCTGATTTGCATACTTTTTCATTTTACTAGCAGTTTGCTTTTGTTTTCCTTGTTTGTTTTGATCCTCCATGTCTGATTATCTTCATTAATGTGCTTTTGAATCTAATAATTGATTTTTAAATTCTTTAGGAAAAACAAAACTTAAATTGCACATACAATATATGGCTTTGTTCTTAATATAAACCATTCAGATAATATAGAATCACAGACTGTAAAATATCTTTAAATATCTTACTGTCTTTTCTCTGCAAAACATACAGTCCCCTTACAAGAGAAACTTGTGGACATTAAGAGAGTTTCTTTTAAATACATCTATACTTATAAACAAGAATATTCAATTATAAAATCAATGTAATTTGTAAAAACTGGGATAGTAAACATTGTTATTATGATCTAATCCACAATCTTTGTTCAAATCTTATTAAGTATCCTAGTAAAATTATTTTTAGCAATTCTTTCATTATTTCATTTCCCTTCAATGTTTTACTCTGTATTTATTAGATCTATCTTCTAAACCATAGAATTTCAACCAATTTTTACGTACTTTACACTACTGAGCTTTATCTTATAACTTGTGATTGTTTTAAAATATGGTCCTCAAATATCTCATAATCCTCCACCAAAAAGTGAATATATGTCCCCTGCCTTAAACTCAAGACAGGATTCTGTGACTGCCTGAACCAGCAGAAGGGCGCACAAGCACTACCTCCCTGTTAAGGTGAGAAGTGTCTGCTGGTTTCTTTTGGTTTTCCTGGGTACTCCTGGGCTTTGTGGCCCCAATACGAACAGCACCAGCCCACCGTGAAGCAGTCGTCTTTCTCCCCAGCACGATGTCCCTGGGGCTCACCTGGCTGTCCCTGAATTACAGGTTACATATGTTCCTTAGCCGGACAGCAGATATGTACACAACACAAACGAACTGATCAACCATTTAAGCTTAACTGGCTATAAATGCTTATTATTGCCCTTAACTCAAAGGGTGATTGGGAAAACATTTTTTTAACAGGAGTATTTCTTTTTACTATTTCCTTTAGTTATGCAGACACACAGACATCTCATAGACTTACTAACATCAGCTCTAGTTTAAGTAAAATGTTTCTCTTCAGAAGTCAGTAAAACCACTATGTCTGCAAAAAAATAACAAATGCCATTGTTGTAGTCAGGGATTCCAATGAGAATAATTACTTATAGGACAGAATTTATAGTATTATTTTATGATAGTTACGCAGAGTTAAATACAAGAAAGTGCAGAAAATCTGTCCACAACACTAAGACTTAGAAAATCTAGCCAAAGGCCTGGATCCCAGAGCAAGGTCCTGCATGAGTCCAGATGAAAACATAGAGCCCATGACAATGCCTCCCATGAGTCTAACTGGAGGCATAGAGCCCATGACAATGACCCATGCCAGTCTGCTTTACATATCTACGCTGGGAAGGCGCGAAGATCAGCTGCGGAAACTAGAAAGTCTATGCCAGTGGGATGAAGGAGTTGTGCCAGTAGGTTGAGGGTTCTACACTGGAACCACGAAGTGACACTCAAGATAAGGACCAGGGCTGTTCTGAAAAGCACAACAGCCATCCTCAATGACAATGAGGTCCCGAGCTCCTCCAACCATGAGAACAGTTGAGCACATGCCAGAAAACAAGTGTGGCAAACGTCCTGCGGACTAAACAGCACACATCTTCCCCTCCGGAGCCAGGAAACATGTACGACATAAGGACTAGAGCTCCCGCAGAGTGAAGCGCAGACGCTCTCAATGACAACGTCCCGAGCTCTTTCAATGCTAATAGCTGAATTCATACCAGGGAAGCCAGGATGACAAGCTCCTCCAGGAGAACCAATGTCTCCAAACAACACTTAGGAGAACCCACACTTCGTCTCACTCACTCTTCGTCTCCGCATCTTTTATGCTGACAACTTTCCTCGGGTGAACCATCTACATGCAGCACTGTGCTGATTTAACTCAGCGGATGCTAAATTGACCACCAGTTTTTGATTCATAACAGCCATCTTAGGTACAGCCTCTTGGAAAGAAAAAAAATATGAAAAATAACAATACTTGAAGGTTTTGTTGTTTTTAACTAAGTTTAACCTAATCAGGTAATATTGTAAGAACAATAAATGTTTATTTTCAGAATATTTTAAAAGAAAAATGTCACAATCTTTTTACATGACAGTTAGTAGTATAATGTCATGAAAAACTGCTTCATGTCTAATGAATTGCTATGTGAATAAAATCTGTGAATTGGCATATGATTGTTGTATAGCTTATTATACAATTATTTATGCAGAGTATAGTGTTCATGATGAACATAATGAACAACTGTAAAACAGGATTGCTTTTATTAGATTAATAACCTTGTCATGTACAGTCCCACTCTAAAGCACAGCAGTTCTCTCTCTCCCTATTATGGGTGTGTTCCAGCTGGATGGCCCCACAAAGCCTTATGTGTTCAAACACTGGGCTTTTGAGGGTAGATTTACGGGGCACTGCAGCCAGATTGGTGTGGGTAGGCAGGAACTAGGGAGAACAGGCAGCTCTCGAGATATGCAAGTGCAGATATGTCTCTGTGCTCCTTGGGTGCCCTAGGATAAGCAGTTATCCTCCTCCAAACCCTCTACCATCCTTCCCTGCCTTGGAACCAGCCAGCCATGGACTAAAAGCATAATCCGAACAAACCTCTCCTTTGCTAGATTGCTGAGGTCAGGCAACTAACATTGTGTGTAAATATTACATATACATATAACGTGTGTGTTCTTGGATCTTGGATTTGAGAATATTATTGAGAATGTTAAGTTCGATGCTTTCCCCTGGAAACATTGTCTTCTACAGTTGTGTATGACCTAGGAATGTATTTCATCAAGATCCCCATTACTAAAATTTAGTAAAGAAAATATCCTGAAGAATATTCATGTTTCATTTAACATGTTTTATAGTAAATATTTTTGAATGGTCATATTAGTGCTAGAGAATATAAATATTACTCCTTGAAGTCATAAATATGTTATAGTTATACAATAACTGGTAAACTGAACAAAGTTATATTTTTATGTCTTCATGGCCATCATCTCTGATGTTCCATGCACTACACATTTTTCACCTTAACAATTCTGTAATAACCTTCACAAAAGAGGATAAACTGCAGTGGTGGAGCTCTTTATCCTCTGTAATTCACATTACTATGTTCACAAAGAACCAGGCCAGTCACAATTTGTAAAGAATTGTTCTCATACCTGTTTGATATTTATAATTGACTTTTTACTCTGTCATATTAAAACACACTGTATGTATCTTAAAAACAATATATTCAAATATGATAATGTGATAGAAAATAGCAATCTCTGTTTCTTTGAGATGATTTGAGGGCGTAACAGTAAGAGTTCAACATATTCATCTTAACGTTGGGCCTTTTACACATAATAACATGTAATCTTGAAATTACAGATGAAATAGCTATGGATATTTATAGATGGGAAGCCTGTATGTTGTTTATGAAGATCATGCAGCTAGTAGTCTTCAGAGACCTTTTTCTAGTTGCTCTTTCTCTGTTTTAATCACACACCCTTAATATCACACAGTGCTGACTCTTTTTCCTGTTAAATTAAAGAATGTTCTTGTGGTGATCTCCCTATAGAGTCAGCTTTAGATCTATGATTATATACAGAACTGATCTTCCCAGAAAGAATGCAGCATTGTAATTTGTCTAAAGTAGTTCTACTCTAAGTTGTTAAGCACATCACTGAAATCTTAACACCTCTGTTTTTAATTGTTGATTCAAACACAAAACTGCTCCAGTGTCTGGTTTTTGATGTTTCATTGCTCAGATAATGATGTGTTCATTAAAATCTCATAATTGTTTAGCATTGAGCCTGGGCTTAAGCAGCAAGATAAACCTGAAACTTACCAATAATTGGGTGACGAAGAGAAATGGTAAGCAGTATTTATTCCCCAATGAAATTCAGCTACTTTTTGAAGGCTAGTTGATGTAAAGTAACAGTACCCTGATGAACAGAAAGCTCTGTGATTATTTCTAGTTGTTTGCTCACTAAATGTAATGGGGAATTTAAAAGCTATGATGAAGCTTTGCATAGCAAAGAACTACTAATAAAAGAGTTTAGACAGCTGACATGCAGATGCCACATCCTGCAGCCATATAGAAAATAACACTGTCCAATAAATACACATTGCGTCGAGAGCTATTCAGCTTGGTTAAGTGATTGTCCTAGGAGTGAGAATATGACAGGAGCCAAAGTTAGCAATTACAAACAAGGAAAGCTGAGATAAAGATGTTAACTACATGATCACATGTATTTGTATTCATTCAAATGGGCTAAGGTCAGAAATTGTTCTACACTTGTTTCTATGCACATCATCTTTTCAGAATTCTTATGATAGTATCCTGCTAGTTCTCTGGATATTCAAATAATTGAAGATGTAGAAATTTCCAAGATGTAAAGCTTTGTAGTAATTGAAGGTATGTCTCGAGAATGCCTACATTTCTAAAATGCATGTTTAAATTTTAAAAAAATAAATATTTTCACATTCTCATCATGGTTCTTTTCTCACAATAGAAATTATTTTTCTCAGCTGCTCTTATTTTATGATTCACCTTATTTTATGATTCCACCCCAATTATTTTAAACCAAAGATGACCAAAGTTATAAGAATCAGTCACCTACAAGTAAAACAAAAACCTAGCTAGCTAGAACATACATGGAAATTTTATAGCTCATTGTTATGGCTTATATGCTGATGTCCCCCCAAATTCTCAGGTGGTTATAGGTGGGGAGCTTTGAAGGTGGCTCTATTAGGGAAACTGAATGTGGACTACAGGCTTGACACTAAGATTAGGAATGTTGACAATGGAAGCCTCACCTTGGATGTGACAGGTAGCAACCATAGGCTTCTATCCCAGGAATAGTATGTACAGCAGGACAGAAGGCAGGCTGCTACTGCCACGGCTGGTGGTCTTCAGCCTGCCACACCATGAACTGTTTCTCATCCGTGCTGCCCCTCTCCTGTGTGCCACCCTGCCCTGGAGCCAGCTGACGATGAACTGAAACCTCCACAAACTGTGAACTGAAACAAATCTTTCTTTCTTTAACTTTTGGGTGTTGGGTATTCTGTCTTAGGAAAGAGAAAAGTAACTGAGACACTCATAAAACCTGAGTGTTTCTTTCTGAGGCTAATTTCAGGCAGAGCTGGAACTAGGGACAACTCCATTTAAAAATTGCTTTCCCATTTTCCTTTTTTAATTTTTCTATCTAACCCTATGTAACAGTGACACCTATACAAGTGGTGGGGGAAATCTGCTGCAAATTTGACTTATTTCTCAGACTTCAATTCAAAATAAAAATTAGATCAAACGCATAAGAATTTGAGGGTTGGGGGGTGTAATTCAGTGGCACAGTGTCTGCCCAGCAAGTGTGAGGTCCTGAGTTTGACTGCCAATACTCAAAAAAACAATCAAACTACAACAGAAAGCTGCCCTACGTGATAGAACTTGACACTATATGGATCTGAACAATTTCCAAAGTAATTTCAGAGTCATTTTCATGCATTGGTTGTTAACTGACTTAGACTCAAGAGTGGACAGTTTTTTCATTCTATTTTCAGAGAGAAGAATAAAAGTCATTTCATTGTCATTTTCTGGGAAATTACTCAGCATGTTGGTATATTAGTGACACAATTAGGCAAAATTAAAGAATTTAAGAAACTTGATTCTATACTGAACTATAGCTTACATTATATATGATATGAATTCAAAATTGGTTTAAACTAAACCAAAAATAGCAATTATTTAGAAAAAAATGTTTATGTGTATCTATTTCACTGCTGTCTTCTGTCAATATGACATAAAAAAGCAATGCTAGGATTTGGACTTTCCTTTTGTATAGTCATATATCTGAAAAGAGAGAAAGTAGAGAATGACAATAATTTTTAAAATATGTTACTGAATTAGCTAAGTCCAAGAGATTGTTTCTTCCATCATATAATGCTATTTTTCAAATGATTTGTTTATAAAACTGTTTAAGAAATTTTAAAATTATACTTTTAATATAAATCTCAGTGCAAGCAACCCTTATAACCAAGAGCTGTTCACCCACTGAGGAGCTTGGAATCCTTCCTTCCATAGCTGAGAGAATCTACTGTGCAAATCCAAAGGAAATCAATAATAAAAATTAAGATCTTGTCAAAGAATCAGGGACTTGTGAAATTGGTAAAAAAAAAAAAAATCTTCTAGAGTACTGTTTTCACATACACTATTTCCAATGAAGATCAGCTAAATTTAAACTGATTAACAATTGAACAACAGAAAATCAAAAGGATTATGTAGGAAATCATTGAGAAGATAACGATTTCTGTGTATAAGATCAACAGAAACACTTCGGAAAATGAAGAAAGGCATAAAGATATTTTCATAAATATACAATTTGCCAAAGAGAGTGTAGAGAAAGAAATAAAATACAGCTGGATATTCTGGGGTTGGAAGCCAGGCTGAGCTCCACAATAATTCAGTTTGAAATGAGTGTGTGTGAAGACAGAGGTAACTCTTAAAATGTATGCATGTTGATGCTGTTTTTAAGATGAAAGAAAGTATCTTTTCTTGTACTATATAATGTGATACTATGGGTTCTTTCTTAGCGTAAGTTTTGGATTTTTATATCAATTGTCCCATAATAACCTCTGTTACATGTATGTGTGTGTGTGTGTGTGTGTGTGTGTGTGTATGAGAGAGAGAGAGAGACAGAGACAGAGACAGAGACAGAAACAGAGAGACCAAAGAAAGAGAAATCTACACAGATATGAACACATGTACCATCAGTCTTATGTGTGCATATATAAAGAAATAACACACATTTCACAAATGTAGACTGTTAAAGAATTCAACCACAATTCCTCCTTCAGTATTACTTAAATATTTGCTATTTTTACAAAAGCAAAAGTAGTATAAAACTTTTTTTGTGAAAAGAATTTCTACAAAAAGTAAAATATTACATGTAATACTGTGAGGCTGACAATAGGAACTGAAGATAGTTATTGAAAGAAATCATTTTTCTTCTGATGTGGGGTCATTGATAGCGAGGTATCTAGAAACTGTTTTATACAGAATGGATTCAAAAGATGAACGATTTCCCATGGAAGTGCAAGAATTTTGTGACAAAATATAAGGTGTTTACAAATGTGTGTAAATAGATGTGATTAATTTTGCATCACTTTGTTTGAGTCAGCCAAGCATTCTTTTGCTCAGTTCAGATAGAAATCATGACTTGGCAAAGTTTAGCTCCTTCAATTTTAGCAGTTCTTGTTTTATGTTCCAAAGCACACCCAGTCCTTAGTGCTGCAGCTCTCACCATCGAGTTCAAGCCCCTCTTATTTCCGAGTGCTTCAGCTCTTAGAGCTATATTGCTCTGTGTTGAGTATTAGCAGCTTTTTGAAGTGCCCAGCTGCCCCAGCCTGCTCCTTGCAACTCCCTAAATCTTTTCCAGTGTCTTACCGCATCTCTGTCGCGCTCTCCTGCAGGTCTCCGTAAGTGTCTATTGTTTTGTCTCTTAAAGCTCTGCCAATCACACTCTGTAGTAACTGCCCATAGTGCTACCAGCTCTTAGTACCAGCTCAGTCCTCTCTTCTGAGGATAAGAGTCACCACCTACAGGAAGCTCCACGTGGTCTGTGTTACAGCAGAGGGAGCTAATGCTCGGAAACCAGTACATCTGGACTGAGCAGAGATGTGCAAAGGAACACTGCTGACCCGGGGGCAGGGGCAGGTCCGTGCACGCGCAGCCTCTTGCATCTCCTATCTGGAGAGTTCCAGAGCTGTGGCCAGGGGTGGGGTCACACAGAGAGATAACAGTGTAGCTTTAGGGCAGAACCAGCTGAGAGAGCTCTGGGTAAAGCCTGGTGCAGCCAAGGTGACAGCATCTGGGAATGGCTGTGGCTTGTCTAGAACAACCTCAGTGTCACAGGGACAGCTTTCTGAACTGCGGAAGCAGCTGCGTCATTGACAGCTCTCAGCTTTTCTGCAGACACGCTTGGCCAAAATCACTTTCACCAAGTTTTCAGGGCTGCTCATGATCTGATAGGTTCTGGAAAATTCAAAGGTAATGACAGCAGCCTTGTTCCACTCTTGGTATTTACCTTGCTAAGCCACCTCTGACTCCTCCTCAGGGAGGTCTCAGAGGACCTGAGTTGCCCACAGGTGGGGAGGCGCATTGTAGCTATAGTATTACAAGGAGAGAACAAGGAGAACAACAGTGGCTGAAAGGGCAGCTGCCAAGGCAACCACAGAGGTGATGGAGACACTAAGCCTTGTGGGGTGACTCTCTGGGCAGAGGAGCAGATGCATGCCACTGCCAGTGAGCTCACACCCTCCCTGTCTGGGAGTGAAAAGCACAAAGCGAGGGTGGAGTCACTATTCTATCTCGACTTGTGTTCATGAAATGTCATCAAGTACACACGTTTAGGATTATAATAACAACGTGACATGCTTCTTGGCACCTGGTGTGCACCCAAGACAGCAGGGGTCCAGTAGAGCTTAGGGTTAGAGCCTTTGAAATTATTAGTGAGTTGCCTTACAGAGTTGTATTGTTTGACAAAGCAATGATTCTGAAAAGTTCAAATAAATACTTCCTGAGTGTGTCTTTAAGCATTTCTAGCGCTAGAAAATGTGGAGATTCCAATTAAATAGAACTTTTGAAATATTTCATTAGAAGCCTCTGTCACACTTCCTGAGTGGGCCAAGATTTGGTCTCTTTCTATGGGAAAGTGTTTTCAAAATGTCTCAAATTTGGCCTACAAGAAGAATTGTGTTTTACTTAATTTCAAGGCAGATAAAGCCTTCCAGTTACTGGCTAACTAAAATATCATCTTGCGCTCTGATGGGTCTTTCAAGTGTATAATTTACCTAAGTGTACAGAGATAGAAAGTTGAGCTACCATTAGCTATAGTATTTCCTGACTAGAACAGAGTAATATGGCATAAACATGCAAACTTTCTGACTAATTAAGAACTATGTGTTGAGATGATCATTCTGAACACAGAAGAACAACATACAAAAGGTGACTGAAGTCATAATAGATTGAGATTATTTTCATTGTTCAGAGAGTGTAGCTGGCTATTTGCTTCCTGTGTCCTAAAAATATTCCTCAGAATAGCAAATGTTTTATTTATCCTAAAAGTGCCACACAGGAAAGTAACCTCTGCTTTGAGGAGGGAGTCAGTGTGTTTTCGATTTGTTAACCTCCTCCCTCGGTTTTTAAAGACGTAAAACAGACTGAGGCTTCACATCTGACACGAGGAGCCCAGGCTTTGGGTGCTTTTCTCCTCATCCTAGGTGTTATGGTAGGTCCCACGGCAATGACTGTCCCACCACAGTTGCTGTACTTTTCTAGAAATTGAGGGATCTTGGTTCACGCATGCCTAGGACAGACACTCACAATAACCTGAAGTTGGAGAAGTCAGTGCCTTAGGTGTGACCTTCACTAATGGGGAATAAAAGTCACTGGGCAATTCTTCCATTTTGTAATCATTCTGGGGAAACTCCTGAATTACCTTCTCCATAGGTCTTCATTAGGACCTCAAAGTGTACAAGTTATTTTTTGCTGTATAACAAATAGCCCCTCATGTTCAGTGCCTTAAAACAGCATTAATTCTCACAGATTCTCTGGATCAGGAGGTTAGAAGTAGCTTACATGGGTGATCTGTGTCTGGACTCTTCATGAAGTTGTAATTAGGATGGTAGCTGAGTTACCAATTTGTAGAGATTTGAGGTGAATCTGAGAGATCTTTTTAGCTTACTCATGCGGCTACTGAGCAGAGGCTCCAGCTCTTTTCTGGATGGGCTCATCCATAGTTACTCAAGGGTCTTCATGACCTGGCAGCAGTCTTACCCTAGAGACCCAGAGTGAGAAGGAGAAAAACTCGTTTCCTGTGTGTTCTATTGATTAGAAGTCAGTGTGAATTCAGCCAAGGACAGCCTGCATTCAATGGGAGAAAAAGTAGGCTTCATACTCTTCAAAAGTACGGCATAATTTAAAAACCTTCACAGTTGCAGTGTAAAGTTCCCACAGTGGCAAACTGATAAATAATACATCACTGACTTTTGCGTCTGCCTTGCCTCATTCCTTTTACTCTGCTTGCACTCCTTCGGGTCACATCCCACACAGACAACCTGCATGAAGCTCTGGTCTCCATTCTGCAAATGAAACATTTCAGACTGAAACAACACAGCACTATAAGATTTAAATACTTTCAGTATCCAAATTTTATGGAAAACTAGTGTGAGGCATCATCTGTAAAGAGAACTTCATCTCAGACATTTATTCTTTATTCATTTATTATCACTGACACAGATTTAATGCTCCCTTTGTGTCTAACATACTTTATCCATATTTAGTTTTTTCAGTCATTTAGACAGTTCTTTGATTGTAATCTCAAGAAACTTACTATAATAATTGCCATATGAGGATATTCTCTTCCTAATCTTCATGCATAAGCAATAGATAATAGAACAATTTAAGGTAAAAGTAAAAATGCTAAGTTTAAAATGGCTTTTAAAATTCTTAATTGGGAAATACTAGTAAAAGTAGTAGCTACTTTATCTATCAATTAAAATCAGACTCCATGCATTTTACTTACAAAAATAATGAATTTGAATTACACATTTGACTATTGGGATTCCAGTCTATAATTTTTACAGAACAATCAAAGAAACTTAAAACAACTTATGTAAAAATGTAGAGGACATTATGTGCTTAATTGAATAGTGCAAAAATAGCCAAAATCTTCATTATTTGTTCAGCATTGCATTGAACAAAACATCTTGGCTGATCCAGGATGGTCCATTCAATTTGTTAGGATCGTCACTGTTAGCAACCAAGAGTTTCTCTAGTTTCTTCAGACATTTGGAAATGATATCAAAATATCTATAGAATAATCATAAAAAGAAACAGTAGTGTCATAAATCTGTGATCATTCACATGAGGGAAAAATTAGTATTTTACTGACATAGATAAGTTGTTTCAACATTTTAGTTTCAGTTTAATTGTGTAGTGTATTATCAAGGATAAAAAGGTCAGACCACCCATGTAAAACACTTGTGTTTGCTGTGTTTTGCATATGACTATCCTTCACAACTATACTACTTGCATAAAAATAAACCAATACATGAGTGTTTTACCAATACATAGCTAAACAAATTTAAGCAAAAGTTATAACCAGGGTGTGAGCATTCCTAATTAAAAGATCCTTATTCATAGTTAACTATTACTGATCATCTTTAAAGGAAGTGGCTAATTTTGAGAGAGATATACATCAAATTTTTATCAGTAAAAGAATATTTATGTTTACTTACTATTTAAAAGGGAGATAAGCTACAGAAAAGAACTGCAAGAACTTTTCAAATTGTGTAAAGTGACTTTTTTTATATGTATCCAGCAGTTGTTATCAATTCTATTATGTTACTGACTTCAGCAAATTTCTTAATGAATGAACATGAGGTGTCTGAGTGTTTAATATTTTTAAAGGTGATGTTTATAATGTGGCTTCCTCCTAGGAAAGTATTAAAGTGCATTCTTCAATTATATTTTAAAAGCCAAGTAATGGCATTAGAGAGTGTAACTGTATTTCTTTTTAATCTAATGCAAACATTTCAAAGGCAAATAAGAATTTAGCGAATGTATGTAAGTTGAATGAAATCTCACTAAAATTAAATGGTTACATATCCAACCTGAAGTAGAAAAGGTTTCTAAGTAAAATTCATTATGGGGGATGGAATTAAATTTTTGAATGCTTATTATTTCTCACCCAATTATATGATGCCAGACAGTATTTTATCTATTTCCCATGATATCTGAAAAATTCCTTTGTTATACATTGCATACTTTAACTTAATAAGTGAATCAACTAATGATTTGTCCATACATCTGATCATGGACAGCAAGATCAATAGGAGACATGATTCTGATTTTTCTCTGAGGAAAGATGAAGAATAGATGGAGAAGGATGTAAGGACAGATGAAGAAAGTAATAGAAATGAACTATCACAGTGTCACTCTTAATAAACACGAAAATGAAAAAAGTCATACTAAAGTAGCAGTAGTAATGCTGAAGAGAAGAGATGGCAACTAGCAGAATTTTATGTGAAGGTATGCAGGCCATGAGTTTATCAAAATAGGTACAATGTGAATGAAATGATTATTTTTCCAATTTATCCGTAACAAGTAGAAAGATGGCATCTTCCAATCTGAAGAATGAGAGGTTGTATTCTCCAGGTATATAATATAAACACACATATTATTCGCTTTTCTTCCTTAGATGCCTTCCTGGACTTTCTAATCATTTTGTGAAGTTAATATATGAGTGTTCCTCATCACCATATACACATGATGCAAAGTGTGACCATCACATGAATGCATGTATTTGCAAATGTCAACAAGATAAATATAGCATCTCAAAAATAATATACAGTATAAACATTATAAAATATAAGTTTATGTGTATAAAGCAGTTTTCAAAATCAGTTCCATCAGTAGTTTTGTTTACTATTAATCAAGCTCTAAGCAACAACCAAGCAAAAACACATCAGATGTAATATTTCAAGCCATCTCAAAAAAACTGTAATACTTACAGTATTAATCCATTTTTCTATATGAATTTTTTGTATTTCTATAAACTTCTGATTTCTGCTCTTTATAATACTTGCTTCTAGTTAACAGTAAGTCCTTTATAAATGCTAATTGTTAACTAATGCTAAAAATATTTTTCCAACAATTTTTGACACACAGAACAATAAACTGATTTTGTTGAAGCAATAATTGCTGTTGCAGTCAGAATATTTTTGTTCCCCTAAAATTCACATACTGTAAGGTAGTCAGTAATATAATAGGATTAACGATGTGGAGAAGGCAACCAAGTCAGGAGGGTGGTACTCTCATAAATAGGATTATTGCCCTCTTAAAAGAGACCCCAAAGAGCTAGCTGGCCCCTTCAGCCAGGTGAGGACACTGTCCGAAGGCCACACTAACAGTAATGCAGCAGGTCCTCACCAGATGTCGAATCTGCTCTCAAGTAGCACTTGTACATCCCAGGCCCCTAAACTATAAGAAATAATATGTTTATAAGTCACTTGGTGTTTTGCTAAGGCATCCTCAAATGAATTTAAAAAATCATACACAAATAATTAAGGTTCTTTTGCCCATGTCTCCTTTTGATCATATTCTCTTTATGATCAACTCTTTGGGATGAACAATTTATTTCCATGAGCTTTTTCTCTCTTCCCTTTGGTTCTCTATGTTTCAAACTCACCGCTTTCTTCTTCTTTTGTCCGTCATTCATTTGCTTCCATCTGTCCAGCAGGGATGTAGAATTACTGAATTTCCTTGAGCAGCAGTCATCTCTCAGGAATTTATATGAGGAATATTTTCAGCCTCTCAAAAATAATGTTCAATATTTACACACCCCCACAGACAATTTTATATAGTTTGTAGATACCTAAGAATTCTAGAGTCCTTGTTATCAGCTCCCCTGAAGCACCAATAGCCAAGGAGACATGCGGGTATTATGGCTTGTATAACTTATGTGAAATCATACAAACTAGTGCCTGGGTACCAGTTTAATGTTACCCACAGGATGTTTTCAAGTTTAGTGTTTATTGAGAACCCAGTTTTTTGTTTTTGGGGGGATTTTTTTGAACTCTTAGTACCAGACTTTATTTGGTCACACAAAACATCTAGGGATCATTTTATCTGGATTTTGAAATAGCTACCTGTACACTAGACTGTCACTTTTGCCAGTAAAAAAAGTAAATAAAGCTTAAATTTTCTGATACAAAGAATACATGTCATTTCCATAGTTTGGCATCTTTCAAAAAAACTATATTTATCAAGGTACAAGCATTTAAAACCTTATAATTGTGATCATAAACAGTGCAAAAAAGTCATAAAACAGGAAGTAAAATCCCTATAAACATTATATTTTTACTGTAGAAATATATGTCTTACAATTGCTCATTTCACTGATGCTCGTATTTATGAAGATCTCACTATAGCGAGGTTAGTGTTGGTGCTGTAAATTCAGACCTGGTGTCCTCTGGCTTTGCTTAGAAATTCAGCCCTGTCTGAAGTCTCCACAGCATTCAGACGAAGCCTCACACTGACTGCTGCTCACAGCTTTCCAGCCCAAGGCAGAAGACCTGGGAATTGCACCCCTGGTATGGTGAGGTGTCAGAAGTTGCAGGTACTTTTGATTTAAGGCTTAGATATTTCACAGCCTAATGCAGGAGCAAAAGCCAACCAAGCAACACATGAAACAAATAAATTCCTGGAAAATGCTGTGGACACTCTTCCAGCCCCAGTCCCTGCTCCCAGAGGGTCTCATTAGCCACGGCTCTTAATCATGCAGCCTGTCCTGTCTCAAGCATTACTTAGGGAGAACGGTAGTCTCTGTCCTGCAGACTCCCTTTTATCCATCCTCACACTGTGTCACAGAGCTGTACACTCAGGGTGTTTTATGCCTACAGTAAAACCACTCTCTCCCTAAGGTTCTGTAGAGTTGACTAATGCGTGAAATCGTGTAACCACTCACACAGCCAGCCAAGTAACCACAGTTTCCTGAAGTGTGCTCTTGCGCCCCTTTGTAGTGAAACCTGTCCTCAACTCCAAAAGAAATTGATTTTGATGGACTCGCAAGTGTTCTTTATTTCATCCTTAAAGGTCTGACACTCATTCTGCATGTGTTCAGAATTTTGCATGCTGAAAGTTAATATGAAAAGACTTTGACACATATGTGCCTGAGCAATAATAATAATCATCATAACAACAACAGCAAGACCAGGACAGACACCATGCTAGCTCATATGCACTAACTCACTTGGTTTTCTTAACAACCTTGAGAAGAATGCATCTCATTTTTGTGATCCCATTCTACCGATGGGAAAAGAGGCCCAGATCCAGGGGGCGATCCTGTATGTTACTGGCAAACCTGCAGTTCATATCCAAGAATTATGGTCTGAGCAAGAACTATGGCCTTCTAGGTTCCCCCAAATGACATAGCACTGAATAACAGATTCCTCAGATATGCAAAATGCACCAACTCTAAAGATTGGCTGTACAATAATTGGCCCTTTAATCAAAAGGGTTTATACAGGAAAAAGCTACAACTGTAAAAATTAGTTCTCTTCAATGAGATCATCAGTGTGTTCTAACGAAACAGATTCTAATCACTGTGAAAATTCTGCATTCCAATTTTTATCCATATCTATTGAAATTTCCCTTTAAAGTCTCCCATGAGCAAAACTTTAAAACTTTCCATTGTCCTGAGCACTTCACAGGAAATTATCTTCTTGCAAATGCAGTAGGAAGACACAAAGATTGACTTGTTTGGTTAGCATGCCCATTTTTCCTTTTTATTCATAGAAATAAAAAATATTAAATAATACTGATATTTCTCACTGATAATACTTAATACTGATGAGTCTTTAAAAATTTCTGATAATTCTTTCTTTCATTTTTTGTGTGAATCATGCACTTTTGCTTATCTTCCATGAGTCTGACTGCAGTCTACCTTGACTAAGCATTATTCTGTCTGTCTTTAAATAAAACTTGGAGAATTACTGCTATTCTGTCTCTACCAATTGTCAAAATCTTCCTTAAATTCAAATTATGTTTCCAGTTATCAAAATTTTCTTGTATTCACCTAACATCTGTTTTTCCCTTCATTGTGACCCTGAGTGGCGCCTCCATTGTGCCATACATTTCGTGATTTCTTCTTTATTTGCTTTTCTTTTCCTTTGTGGCTCAAAAAATTGTATGACTCCTGTACTCCTGCAACATTCCAAACAGAGCACGATTTGAAAAAATAAATACTTCTTGCTGCGTCTGAAGTATCTGTAACACACACAGATTTAAAATGGACATAAGTGGGCTAGACTATGTCTTAAATAATATTGAAGCGTTGCACTCCCGGGTCTTAGTAGAAGTTGTCTTCAGGGTATGTGCAGCACATACTGAAAACATCATTTACTTGTGATGTTAGCCAGCACTGGATAGTCCCTGACAGGGCATGGTTAGCCCGAGGGCTAACTTCTTCAAGCAGACAAACCAGTACTCTGTCCCTGCTCCAAGCCACCAGGTACAAATGGAGCTTGGGTTGGATTTCTGACCTCACCCTTCCTCTCCACATGCAATCTTCATTCACCTTTGTGTGAGGAGCATATAAGGCCATCTTGATCACAGAGCTCATGCCATACCCACTTAGCGAACTCACTGGTTTCCTGAATTCATGTCTATCACAGTGCTAACAGAAGTACTTAGTTGTGTTTGCAGTGATCACAGTGCACATGTTTTTGTTTTAATCTAAGTGGACTTACTCATGCTGATGCAGGACAATGCTTGTCCTCACACGCTGTCTTACTGTGAGCAAACTAGAAGTGAGGGGCACAGTCCCTTGCCGCTCACGTGAGAGCTCACCCCAGAGTTGCCCTGTGTCCCTGGAGCTGTCATTCGTTTAGGTGCTTCTCGTCCTGGGGCTGGGAGGATGGGGCTGGGAGGATATAATGCTGTATATGATTATATTTTCTGGACACTTTAGATATAGAAAGCAATTCTCCTACATATTCTGCTGTTACACTGGAAGAAAATAATTTTGATTTATATTATCCAATTATTAGGTAATAGGTTAACTAGTACCATAGTGTTATTCTGGGCTTAGGTTTAATTTTATTTTATTTCCCCAAGATTAGGTTCAAATCCTTTTGTACCAAATGGGAGAAAAAAAATGAAATAGGACATATACAGTAATTCTTTGAAATAGTGACTTTCACTTTCAATAAAACCTCAAACTAATGAAGTACCATGTTACAGCAGAGGGTAGAAATATGTTTCTAGCTGTGAATATTGATGTAGTTAAAGATTTGTCTTACTTATCAACTTAACATTGCTCTAATTTTCATTATAATGTGCCATCTAAAGTCAGTTTGTTCTTGCCTGCTTTATTTGGCATTGTTTAGTCTCTAAGCAGTTATTTATTTTCTATTTTATGTAAGATACTAGAATCACAGTGTAAATTTACCACCATAGTGATTTGATTACCCATTTTATGGACTGCTAATGGTTTCATCTCTTGTTTTGAATTGCCAAACAGTACTTTTTGAATATTTGATTACCTTGTTGCAACTTCAACTGTGCCCTGGAGATTTTAAAAATCTTGTCCGGTGGGTATATCCATTTGCCTGGTTTATTGAATTCTTAACATTACTTCACAGCACACCTGTTTATGCATCTATTTATTTATGCCTTTATTTTTGATGAATATGGTTTGCGCTCGGCGTTCACTCCTGCCTGTTATAGTATCCTCTACTGCAGAAAGAGTGAAAGGCAAAGGTACCATTTCTAGATGCTCTTGCAGCTGAGATTGTACATGTAATTGGATTGCACAAACAGTGAGTATACCGGACTCCAAAGACACTTCAGGAGACTATTGCTGGAGGTCTTGGCAGTTTCCTGTGGTAGAGGAAGCATGGAAAAGTATGGGCTTTGCACACAGTTGGTCCTGGTGGAGGAGCAGCAGACGTGGCCATCCGCGTACAGTCGGGAGCTTTAGAGTTGGGAGAAACAGATGTCATGGTGCTGGCGCTCAGAGGCAATCTGATTTGCGTGTGTTACGCAGTGAGTTCTTCAACTCCAATTTTTGTGGCGGCTTTTCTATCTATCACTCTCCTGAGCCTGTGGGTGGGCTAAAGTCTTATCTGTAGTTGCTAGTGTTTACTCCTCAGGTCACGCTACTCATCATTTTGTACGCTTCTAATTCCATTACCAGCTCCTCTTTGACTAAGTGCTTTGGGTAGATTCTATTTCTTGTGCATCCCTAATTTATCTTGTGTCATACTTTGTGTCTATGCTCCCCCCCATTTGACCAAACTTCAGACAGCTTCTTTCTGACTACCGCCACCTGATCTTCTTTTTTATAAAATAGTTGCTTTAGAAAATTTAATGTGTAAAGTATTTCCCTAGCTCTTGAAGCTGAAAATTTTCTGCTAACCTATAACCGTTACAAATCAGAAATGTCTTTGTCAGGATCTTGGAATCATTCTTTTAAAATATAACTCTAAAAGGAGATGGTGCCCATAGCTTACAGGCTCTGGAGAATAGTCACATAGCTTCCACAGTAGAGCAAAGAAGCTGACCCTATGCCTGCCTCACCTCCCCTCACCCTATCCTTCTTGTTTCTTTCCACTAGCTCACCTGTTTTTAAAAGTCTTTCTGACTTATTTGTTTCAGTGGAGTTTGAGTCTGAACATTCTCCTCTATTGCAAACTTCTCTCTTCTCACAAAATATTCTTGTATCATTTCCTCCTTGTCTGTTTAATTAGTCCAGTGCAATTTTTCTTTTACAGTTGTCATACTGTAACTTACAGCTTTTCTATGCCTTTCATAGTATAAGATTCAAGAGAAAGCCTATCATTAAGTTGTTTAAAATATACTTTAAAACTTTATTCAATCAAAAAATATGTCTATTCCACAAAAATGATATAATAAACCATTGTGCACAAACCATGTACTTCAAGAAATAAAATATTACCAAGAATACTAGCTTGACCTATACCCCATTCAGAGCACATTAATATCCCTTCAACCTGAAGTACCTATTCTGAATTTTTTGTATTCAACACTCCCTTGGTATTCCTTATAGTTTTGTTATATGTGCTAAGAAATATTATGTTGTGTATGTTACTTTTTTATAACTAAAGTTATAACAGTGTAAACATTTTTATGGAATAAGCTTTTATGATCAACAATATGTTTTTGATTTAAACCACATGAATTACTACTCTTAGTGACTGTTTTTAAGCTCTGGAAAACTGTTTTTCTGTATCACCTTTCCTAGTTTCTGTAGTGAAGATCACTACAAAATCAAATCAGCACATGAAAGACCAGTGGGAAATAGACTCTTGGAAAAGGATTTAATACATTCAGCTTTTTGGCATCTACATCTAAGTTTGATTTGTAAATTGCCAAATACTTAAGTTTGGGACTTAGATTTTCTTTTTATAAATTAGAATTGCATCATATCTTAGGATACTTATTTCATAGTTCTCTTATAATTTATCATGAAAGAACATGATAAAAAGACTAAAGTTCTCAATGGCCACTTCATATTAAATATTATTGGACAATCAACAGAAAAATGAAAAAGTTAAGAAATTGTGAGACTACCAAGTTAAAAAGGCAATGAGCAATGAGAGGTGCCCCTTCAAGCCTGCTCTTCTTTGTAGAATGGTTTGTTTAGGTAAACACGATGTCATGGTAAACATGATAAACATATTAAAATTCGTTCCAAATAACTGCCCAGTGAAAAAACAATCTTTTAAGAACATTTACCTAATATGTTCTCAAGAATCCTTAACTGATATAGTGGAGACCTTAGCAATATTAGCTGCAAGGTTGAGTAACAAAATGGTCACTAAATAAATAAATTAGCCAATGACATGCAGACAGTATTGTAGCTATGAAAAATCAGACTGTTGTATTTAAGGTCTTACACCTAATGGTCAGCTACACAAAAACAAATTATTTGTATCCTGTGGAAGCACCACTTAAAAATTATTAACTAAGATTCTGAAAATATTAAAAAAAAGAAAATATCACATATCTAAATATCTATAGTGTTGATTTCATTTGAATTAATTTTATTGGATTTTGTTTCATTTGAGTTTAGGATCCACATGAACTAGAAATATGAAATGTGTATATTCTGTCATCTTCCACATATTTCACTTGAAGTTAACTAAAGATACAAGGATAAGAGCTGAAACTCTCTCTCTCTCATGCCCTTGTTTCCATTCGTACATAGTTGTGTGATTTCATAGAAAATTCTTTAATTATCTGAGTTCAGTTTTCCCAGGTACTAGAAATAGTGATAATAGCATCCTACAAAGAGCCCTTATTTTCACAAAGATCAGGTGCTAATAAATATAAACAATACCGATTTATCATTATCATTATCATGAGAAAGTAAATGTGTGCTTTGTGATTTTGTTTCTCCAGACAGTCTGGGCATCGACGGAAAGGAACTTGAGTCCACCAACAACTCACAGACTCAGGATACGCACAAGGCGTGCGCCTGGCTCTATGTTGCCCCATACCCAGATTCGTGATAAAGAGTATATATTGCTTTTTATTGTAATAATTGGCTTTGTTCACCATCTTTGAAGTATGGTAAGAAACAGAGTGTCACACAGTGAGAAATGGAAAGTGGACTTTTGCCGATTGTCGCCCCCTCTGGAGGTGACATCACCACGAGTATTTCCTCCTTCTTTCCATTTGTTGATCACTTGCCCCCTCAGCCCTTTCTCCAGGAGAAACACATTCTAATAAATTGGTCTATGCTAAGGAAAGAGTGAGTTAACGCATTGTCCTGAGATGTCTTAGTGCATTTAGAAGGAGGATGCCAGCAAGCAAATTGCTTCAGGCAATCAGGGTCTTGGCAGAATGTCTGTCTCGCTGAAGGACGCAGCACTGTTCCCAGGGCGGGGCTCAGAGGACTGTCATGTCTTAGGAGGAAGATTCTGCCTCCTCAGCAGATTTGAACTTATCTGAACGCCACTAACAGTAGAACAGACTTCCTGTCACAAAAATGACTCCATTCAAAGACAGTTCTGAGCCACAATCCTTTATTAAAACTGATCACAGGGCATTAGTATAGTAAGGAAAAAGCAATCAACTAGACTAAATTCTCAGGCATTTTAATGCATATTTAGATGTAGGGTATCACTGATTGACAGATCAATCCTAAATAACATGAAGCAAGAGGTGGTAAAGTCAGATGAAAAGGTATGAAAATAAGGAGTGAGACTTCCAGGGACTGTGAGCTTGGCCAGAGTCTGAGTAGATACACAGGTGTGGAGGGAGCCAGGGACTCCTCAGTGGTTAGAGCAACATAGAACACTCCAGTCTCAGAAGTGGTTAAGGAATTGACAGGAAAGTGGTCTATTCCTGTCCTCAAAGGTGTTTGCGCAAGTTACCTTAGGGCTCAGGCCTAATTCACCCAATTTTCCTTCCCCAAGGCTATTCCTGAGACTCAGCTGTCTTAGGTGAGAATGAGCTAACACAAGCTTCCTTTCTCTGGAGACCTTCTATTGTCTTTCCTAGTGAAATGATTTTCCCTTAGTCATTTCAGAGGGATAGATCTTTGAGAATGGTCTTCAAACAATGTGATATCTCAGCGTGGAAGTATTTAGTGGCAAGAAGTTAATTTCTGAAATTTTTGATTACACCAGTAATTGTTTCCTCAAAAGTCAATGAAAAAAGGATGAGATATGGCCTCTATTTAACTCTCTTCTGTCAAGGTGATCAAATATATTGAAATTTAAATTACTTAGAAAAGTAATGCCTGGTTAAAAAATCATATGCTTTTATACTTACAAATATTATGAGTAAAAATTCCTGGTATTTCTTAAATAACTAATCTGCTAGCATATGTCCTTTTTAAGTTTGAACTATGAATCTCACTAGTACTTGCTCTTTAAAAAATCATATGTGGAAGATAAATACATTAGCATATTTTGAAAATATTAGTACTTTTAAAAATAAGTGTTTTATAAAACCATAAATTCACTAGATGAAAGAGTTATGATGTGAATCTAAATTTTATATATTTATTAAATTAATTCCAAATGGTATTTTTATAACCACCTTTTCAAATATATATATTAAAATTAATTTTTAGCATACAAAATAAGCAATACAGTCTGTATAAAAAGTTACAAAACTCTAAGAAATATTCAAATTTTATTGCATTAATTATATGACAAGATAAATAATAGAGAAAATTTGTTTATTGAAGAAATTGAAATTGAAATGTTATTCATATCGTTAGAGCAGTATACAGGAATTCCAACTTACGTGCTCCTAAAGATACACCTTTGAAAAACACATGTAAAATATTAGTAAAAGTAAAATGTGAAATATTCTGCTGAAAAATATAGAATAAAACATTTAAATTTTTTCTTTGGTAGAATAATATCAAAGTCTATAAAATTAAAAAAATGAGGACATGGAAACCTATTCTGAAAACAGGCTGAAAAATGCATTAAAAGAGGGTTACCAAATTTCTTTCTGAGTTCCTTTCTTCCTTTTCTACTAATCCTGATTGTAAATAGCATACACAAAATACGAATCACAATGGTAGGAAGATGTCATACTTCATAAGTTCCTTATGTTCTTTATAAGGTGTAGAAGTTGAGTCTTAAGAAATGAAGCAGTTACACAGCTAGAACAAAACTACAATATTTAGCATTAAGACTACAGGTAAAATGTCCATCTAGAATATATCTGAACATAAAACATTGGTAACAGAACATAAAACATTGGGACTAGTGAGGAATGGTAAACTCACCAAGGAGAAAAGCTATTTTAGCAGCATTTTAGCATGACAGTAGGTGGAAAGAGAACCTTCCACCACTTGGCACAACATTTAGGTGTTTCTTGTCTTATTTTTGTAGACTGAAATGTACCTCAAAATTCATTTTCAACCTAAAGTGAGTTGAAAGTGAGTGGCATTTTCATTTCAAATTTTCAGTGTTCTCAGCATTTCTCTTTTTGGAAAATGGCAGAGATAACTTCTAAATTCTACAAACACAAGACCATAACCTAGAAAACTTCTGGTTGTTTTAAGAAGGAAAGGACATATAGTAGTATTTATCAAGAAGGTTACCCATGGGAAACCAAGAGTTGAGAAACAAATGAGATTTATTTGGTTATTTGGAGCTGCAGGGTCCGCAGCACCTAATTTGGGTGGTTGGAACTGCTGACCTCGATCCTTTGTTCTCCTATTCTTTATATCCACATACAGATTCACAAGGCCAGAGGGTTGCCATGGATACCACTTCTTACAATATCATCAGTACTTTGGAATGTTGTGAGACCTTCTCGTACATCTTGTTAATTGACACACAGGAGGTGGACATCCGGCAGTTTGTCCACCTTGAGATAGGACCATTTGTTTCCTTTTCTGTAGTTTATGGCCAATTTAGTAGAGGCCTTTGGGGATTTGGACAAAGTTCACTCACTGTTTAAAGTCTAACTGCTAGCTAAGCCTCTAAGTTATCATCTACAAGCCATAAAATAAGTGAAGTTTTTAAGATTAGGGTGAGGTTGTCAAAGAGACAAAGGCAAGGTAAGAAATCAAGTAGTGGGGGTTACAAATGCCCTCACACCCTCAATGACTTTTCTCCAATATTCTCTATGAGAAACTGGTGGAACCCTTAATGCTGTAGTTAGTGACTCTTGGTGCTGTACTAAGCCTGGGTCTCTCTGGAATTCTTAACTATAATGTCTGAGGCTGCAGCATTTCATCAGTTATGGTTGGTTGTGTTGCCATGGTACTGGCTACAGCAGTGATTTCCATTCTAGTGAGCAATACAGTCTTACTATCTGTCAGTCTCTCCAAGAGTGGGCAATGGTTTGCTCCGTGGACTCAACTGTCTAAAAGAAGAATCTTCAATTTTCAGTGTTCTCAGCTTTTTTCTTTTTTGAAAATGAGAGAGATGACATCCAAACTCTTCAAACACAGGGCAATAACCCAGAAAACTTGTGGTTGTTTTAAGAATGAAAGGATGTATAAAGATATTTAACAAGAAAAATAATTGTTCTTTCATTCATGTAATTCAATATATCTTTGGGGAAAAAAAAGATTTTTTCAGTTTAATTAGACTTCAGAGATATGTCACCTTGAATGATTGTCTATAAGCCCTCATGAGATAGTTTAAAAGACCTTAATTTGGATGGTAATCAGATTCTTCATTAACTTGTAGGAAATAAAAATTATAAATAATCTGTGCATACACTTGAAGTAGTCAGATAGCACCACACAAAATGCAATCTAAGAACATGGTAACAAATACTTCAAATTGAGTATTATTTAAATATTGAATTACTGGTTTATGTGAAGCAAAATACAAAACCTTCGCCAGAACATCTAGTGATTCTCACATTAGGTCTTTGTATGTTAACTTGAAATTCCTTCCAATATTATTCTTATTTGCATAGACCTTTTAAAAAATGTCCACTTTTTTTATTGTCCACATTGCTTTTATTGAAGCTATTTTAAAAGTCTTCAGGTAGATTGTCATATGAAACTGTTAATTCTTCTCAGTGTTTATAGGATTAGAGAAGTTCAGTATTACCACAATTATTATTTGTTTTATAATGGAAGAATAACTTGGGAAGGAGGATGGAAAGCAATATTTTCCTTTATTTCAAAGAGTTAATTTTTGGTTGATAACATCAAAGAACAGAACTCTGGAGTGTTTCTTAAAGTTTCAAGCTGTGATAGTTTCTGACAGGTTAATAATTAGTGCAGATTATTCTTTTGAGCAAATCCAGCCGCAAAAATGAATCAAAGCAAAGTTAAAGGACTTATATTACTCAGAAATTTAACTGCTCTCTAGGAGAATTTAAGGAACAGAATACAATTTATTAAGTGTCCTAGACATGGTAAAAAATTCAAGACAAATGATCTTCCTCTTTTTAATTTGATCAGAGCTGTTCCTTTCTTTCTCAGCAAATGAATTTCTACCAAACAAGATTGATCTACACATTATTCCACCGCTGTCAATGGTCAGGCTTACTGCATTTTCCAAATGATAGCAGCCAGTAAAAGTGCTGATTGCATTCTTTAAATTAAAACACAGATATCCATGTACTATGGAAGCAGTATTTAGAGTAAACACAATGGAAAAAGAGAATCTATTTTCTGAATGTGCAAAACATATTTAGTTCTACAGCAATATATTTAGCTTAAATGTCATCTTTAAAACAGATGTAAGAAATAAAACAGTATCACAAGACTGAGTCTTTAATGTTATATTTGCCTATGCTTCTGGGGTTTATTTCCTCATGACGTAAAGTCATCAAAATTGTTAACAAACATTACTTCTTGTGTTCAAGATATTATGATTCATCCTTATAGTTATCAAAGTTTGTCATCTCTATACAGGAAATAAATGAGCAAGATGAAATTTTTAAACATTATTTTTAAAAGAAAACATTGTTTTTACTCTTGATATTTATATATATTTGAATTGAAGTTATTGATATTCCATATCAGTCTAAAACACATTCTTTGGACCTTCAAGGTAATGAATTTTGAAAATCTCATGAAAATACATAAAAACACGCAGTTCTTATATTAAAATTAGAAAAAAGAGGACAGGCTCTTGAATCTATTAAAAAACAGCAGCATCAATGTTTATTTTCAGTGAGATTTTATATTATGCTGCAATATATATTTAGCACTATCATTTATAGATCTTCATAATAATATAAAAATTCATTAATTTTGATTTATCGTCCGCAGTGGTCATTGCGGTATGTGGAGGAGAAAAATATGTAGGAACCATAACAATGTTCAAGGAGTCAAAATTTGAAAGCCGTCATATGGGGGTAATGAAGGAAAGAAAAGCAGAAACAGTGTCTGCAGTACTAATACTCAAAAATGACAAGCCAGTTGGCAAACCCTGTGTAAAGGAAAGATAAGGGCAGTTTCTCAAGGAACAAAGTATTGCAGTTGCAATTTAAGGTTTAGAAAAATACCTTTAAAAGAGCTGAAATGTAATCGGAAACTCCTGTGGGAAGCGCACACAGGGATAGCTCCAAACTGCTGGGAAGAAAGAAGACTAAGTCTGCAATGGCATTAGAAAAAGCCTCGACCTTGCGGGACTGTTTTCAGCACAAAGAGCAAAGCGTGCATTCTAAACACGGCGGAGCAATTCGGCCTCTTAATTGGGCTTTGGAAAAAAGAGAAAATCCAAAGGAAAAAAGGGGAAAGGGAAAGATGCAAAGAAAATAGTATTAACAATGCAAAAAATGTTACCTGGATTAAATATCATATGTAATGTAAAAGGAAATTTAATGTTCCAGAAGTATTTTATGAGAAATAGCATGTTACCCTTACTTGAATATGCAGACATACAGAATTAAGATTGCTCCATGGACTTATTTAGATATTGAAGGTAACAACTGTCCTTTTGTCATCTATCTCTCTATTTTGTATTAAATATGGACAGTGAAACATGTTTGTATTTGGCCAAATCCTGAAAATGCTTCATTTTTTTGACATCATTAAAATAAAAAATTCTCCCAGGTTCATTCTCACCATGTGCACAAAAAGAATGTGATGTTGAAATCTCAGTCATAAGTAGAATGCCATTGTTAATCCATTGGAAAGTTGCTCAGAGAATATTAAATTTTCCGATTTATAAATCAGTGTCTAATTGTTTGAATGCATACCATGTCTGTTATTCATTCATTGTTGATGTAACTTTGGTAGAGTTTAGAGTAACAGATACTATTGAAATTGCTTTTTAAAGAAAATGCTTAATTGAAATTTGTTTATTTACATTCTTTTTATTTCTTTTTTTTTTTTTTTGTACTAGAGAAATCAAACCCGAACCTCACATATGCTAGGGATAGCACTGTGCCACTGAGCTGCACTCCCAGTTCTGCTACTGGGTTTTTTCTTAATCCAATTAAAAATGGGCAAATTATATGAATTGACATATCTCAAAAGAAGATATTTGAATGGCTAATAAATCTATGAAACAGTGCTAATATCTACAGTTTCCATGCCAGTATAAATCAAAACCAAAATGAAGCATCGTTTCATTCCAATTTGAACACTTAATATCAAAAAGACAAAAAATAAATTCTGGCAAGGATACTGCTGGTAGGGATATAAATTAATGCAGTTTGTGGAAAACAATGCAATAGTTCCTCAAAATAAAAATAAATTAATTAAGCAAATAAATTAAAAATAAATCTACCATATGATATAATCATCCCCCTTTTGAATATATATTTATTCCCAAAGGAAAAGATACCACAATAAAAAAAGAAACATCTGCACGCTCATGAATATTGCTGTTTTTCACAGTAGCCAAGATGCAAACTCAGGCCAAATCCATGCATTGATAAACAAAATGTATTATAAATACACTATCTATAATATATATCACTATGAAAAATCATTAACTCATGAAAAGAACCATATTCTGTTATTTGCAGGAAAGGCCTGGAATTGGAGAACTTTATTTTAAGTGAAAGAAGTCAGACATCAAAAGACAAATTCTGAATATTATAGATAGATACTGAAAAAGTCAATCGCTGTGTGGAAGAAGGATTATTAGCAGCTGAGAAAGGTAAGGTGGCAGAAGGGATGGCAGGGGATTGTAAAACACGCACTAAAACACAGCTGGACAGCAAAGGCAAGTTCTGCCTTTCTATAGTCTAGTGGGTGACTATGGTTCACAATAAACGCTTACACATTTTGTGAGTGGTAGAAAGACAATGCTTTAGGGCTCCAAGTATGCAGATGTTCATTACCCGAATTTAATTAATATTTTTATACACATGTCCAATTGTCACATCTTGCCCCATAAATAGGTATAATTAAGATAATCATTAAAATAAACATAAAATGAAAAGCATGGATTTTGACATTAATTCCAAAGTCGCGCACCTTGCCCTCGGTCCTCAGGACTCTGCAGAGCTGATCTTTCTGCTCGCCTGTCTGCCCTTACCCACTGCTCGTCTCCACTCAGTTCTAGGATTTCAGCTCCTATGTGGTCTTCACTTGCTGAACATACAATTCAAAGTCCTAGCTTTGTTCTTTTCACACATGCTTGGTTTTTACCTGAAATAATCCTATTTCCTCCTCTGCAGAATTTTAATTGTTTGTTAGTTATTTCTAATTTGGGCCTATGTATCTCTTTTTAAAAGAAAGCGCCCAACACTCCAGACAGAAGCTGAGATAATATTTTCAATATACTATCCAGAGCAGTTTCAAGCTCACAGAAAAAGAACACATCCACAGCCTCCCTATCAAATTTCGGCATCAAACTGGCCCATTTGTCACAATCAAAAAAAAAACAACAACATTATTACCCAGAGTCCAGAAACTCCATTAGGGTTACTTTGATAGTATACACTGAATAGATTTGGACAATTGTATGGCAATATATAACCACTGTCAGAGTACAATATATATTAACCTGCCTTAAATATCTACAATTCACATATTGTTGTGGTTTATATCTGGATGTCCCCCAAAGCCACACGTTCTCATAGATAGAGCTTTGAGAAGGTGAGTGGATCATAGTTGGGGCGGGGGTGATACCCGCTGGTGAATTAGCTCACTGATGAGAATATGCCTAATGTGATGCTGGGAGGTGAGGCCCGGTAGAGTCGGTGGTTGCTGAGGGTGTGTGCTGGAAGGCTCATCCCCCTCACTTCTCCCTTGATCTCTCTGCTCCCCCACACCGTGCCATATGCATGGCCCCTCTATGATGCCTTCTGCCTTGGAGCCAGTCATACTGGGAACTGAAACCTCTACAAACTGTGAGCCAACAGAATCCTTTCCTTTTTTAACTTGTAGGTGTCAGATATTGAGTCCCTCCCCAACCTCTGGCAAGGGTCCACGTCTAAGGATACGATGCACTTACAATCACCCAATATGTAGCCATTTCACTGTGGTTTCTTTCACTTACTAGTAGTATGCTAAAATTCTTCCATGTCTCTTCATGGATTATGGAGTCAATACTTTTTAAGACTGAATAATATTCTGTCACCTGAATGTACCAGTTTGTTCAACCCTGTACAGATTTAAATCCATCTAGGTTATTTTCACCTTTTGGCAATTGTGAGTAAAGCTGTCAAATATTCATGTACATGCTTTTGCGTGAACATCAGCTTTCACTTTGCTTCCACAAACACGATAGGATATAATCTCAGGATTATGTTGTGAAACTTTAACATTTTCTCAAACAGTTAAGTATCACATTATAATTCTCAAGCAGTGACACATACCATTAAAGATAAAGCATACTTTTATTCAATAATGTGGTCATTTGAAAGATCACTTGGCCACAAGATACCATGAAAAGTTGCTGTCATCTGTGAATCATTACTTGTTTTTCAGACTAAGTAATTTGCATGTATTATCCTATTTAAATATTTAAAACACAGATGAAAAGGATTTGCAATGAAAAGTATAAAACACTGATGACAGAAATAGAAGACAGTACAAAGAGATGAAAGACATCCCATGTTGATGAATTGCAGGAAGCAATATTTTCAAAGTATGTTCATATTTGGAATATAAAAAAAGTTGATCTCTGAACTTAGTAGAATACTAAGTAGAATACTTTCAGAGTAGAATACTTTCAGAACTAAGGAGAACAGGAGAGAGAGAGAGATGGAGAAAAGCTCATCCATGTGTACTAAGTTATAGCTAAAAGTAAGAAAGTCCAGTGTGTACTGTAAGATGAGTACAAACAACGTTTGTATATTGTGTATCTCAACAACCTAGAACAAAAGATTTTGCGTACTTCCATCATAAAGAAGTGACAAACGTTTGAAAAGATAAATACTTGAGTACGCCAGGTATATAATGTATCTAGACTTTACATGGTATTCCATTAATGTGTAAGTTTTGGTATTTGTATGTATCAGTCAGAAATAAATACAATTCTAAAAACTTTATTTCATTTTATTTTATTTTAAAAAGGGTAAAACTAAACATAACAAAACAAAACAAAGCAGATTAGAAGAAAACAATGTAAGTGACACAAATTTCAAAGCAAGACAACAGGAGATCTACAGTGGCTGCCATAATGTCTGTTGTTTTCTTCTAAATAGTTGTCTATACCTTTACACACAGTGAGTTCATACAAAACAAAATAGTATAAAACCGATCAGAACAAAGTAATGAAGGCATTATAGGCCTTCAAAACCAGACAATAGCAAAACCAACAATGGCTGCCATAATGTCTCTAGTTCTCTTCAAAATAGCTGTCCATACCTTCACATATGTTGAAATTAAACAGTACAAAGCAGGCTAAAATCACTCTAAAAAAAGAATAAAAGCATTACAGGATTTCACAGCATGATGATACAGAATCAGCAATGGATAACATAATGTCTCTTTTTCTTCAAAGTAGCTGTTCAATTCATCACGCATAACATTTAAATAGATAATTTTAGCCAACATAGTCTATCCTGGTTTCAATGTTTTTTTTTTTCTTTTGCCCAAATTCATATGTTGAAATCCTAGCTCCTAAGGTGGTGGTGTTAGGAGCCGGCTTTTAGTGGATGATGAGGTCCCATGCACACACTCTGTTGAAAAGGGATCCCCAACAGCTAACTAATCCCCTCCCCCCACCTCCTCAGGAGAACGCAGCTGGAAGTTACCCTCTGTGCGCGGTTAGGTCTGCTGAGATAGAGATCTGTGGGCACCTCTGCTTTGGACTGCCCACCCTTCAAAACGTTAAGAAGCAAATTTCTGTGTTTGCACACCTCTCAGTTTATGTTATTTTTGCAAACTGAACAGACTAAAACATATTTCTTACAAAATCCTCCCGCATTTTTGTACCAAAACTCATTTAATATGGTTCTTACAATGTAACAAGTGAAGCTTGCATTTTACTTCTGCCAGTTTATTCTATAAATAATTAAATGCTGGCTAGAAAGAACAGGAAATACAATAACCTGTATCTACTGCATTTCTTTGATGATAAAAACCAGTCTGTTTCTCTCTTCTTTCTGGCATTGCCATGAGAGACAGTGCAGTTACAATGCCTCCCTTGTGGCCTAGGTGTCTTTTTAAAATTCATATCCTATGCACCTGTTTAAGCTTTTCGTACCCCTTAATTAGAAATAAACGCAACTGAGAAAAGAGCCAACAGATAGGGAGGAATAAAACCTGTTGGTTATTGCTCTTTTGGTGGCTCAAGGGTATTGATCTACAGCACAGCATATTTCGCTTGCTGTGTTTGGTTTATTTTTAGTGTTTGATGATGTCCTTGCAACCCAGTGCTTCATTTGTTTTTGTCTCATTTTGCATAACTGTTTTCAAGTCATTTTCTCTAGCATTTCCCATGTGAGAAGAGAGTGGTGTGCATATTCCCAGAATTTGAAGATTAGCTTCAAAGACAATATAAATAAATGTAAACCTAACCCACCATGTCCTGAAAGGAGAAAGGTAAAATGGATCGTAGCACTGTTACATAGAAAATGTGGTAGCCTTGATAGTGTTTCCAAGACATCCTCTTTAATACGTTAACATAATTCTGATTTTGTGTTGTAAAGAAGAGTATAAAAGATTGGTATATTACAGAATCATGGGCATGCATGAGGGGCCCAAGTGTGGTGGTTTTAGCTGGTAGAGATGGGATAATTGGAAGAGGTAGATAAATAAATGGCAGGATTACTAGGATTACTAAGGAATGTGTACACACACGCACACACACACACACACACACACACAATGCTGTGGCTGTGAAGAAAAAAAGTAGGAAGCCCAATGAAATTTGGTTAAACTGGCTCAGAGAACAGCTCTGATAGGTGATCAAACCCGAATGCCAAGTGTGAGCAGTAGAAAGAGGTATGGATGGGCATTTTCCCAGGGAGAACTTGGCAGAGGAGAGCAAGTTTCTCCAAACAGAGTGTGAATAGAAGAATATAATGATGTGTTCTTTTTAGGAAATGCAGTTCATGGCAAGCACTTTTCAGCATTTAGGATGCATATAGAATTGGCCTTAGATTAACATTGCTACTTAAATTGTGCTTTTGTTCTTAAGGAGCTTAAGCTCGTAAAGAGGAGATCAGACATGAACAGACACAAATTAAATACCAGTTAAAAGAGGAAAGTGGTGTAAGAAGTAAATAAAATAAGAATGATAGGGGTTTAGGGGTACAGAGAATGAAGACATTGCAGGAGTTGGAAAATGATTTGTGAAATAAATATTTCTTCTCATGAATTGTTAGCTGAGCATTCTGTAACTAAGGAAAGCTTTCCTTAAATGGTATGGGCATTTGGTAGAAGAAAAAGAAAGAAAGAACAATTTTAACTTTCCACTTGCCAGCTGTCTAGTGAGATTTGGGTATTACGGGCATTCACATTGGTGAGCCACAAACTCACTTACAGTGTCTGTTAATTTCACCTTTTCTTCCTGAAACACTGTATGAATGCACAATATTGGAATTCTAAGAAATTCTATTGGCTCTTTCAGTTTTAAATACTTCAGACTTTGCATCTCTTACCTGCTTTCAGCATAGATGATTTAGAGACAGCAGTTTCCAGGAATCTTTAACTTACTGCAATTCAGTAGGAGGAATCTGGAAACTATGATCTATGCCCTTGGCATTAAGTGATCAGAGAGGGACTTGTACTGGTCCCTCTGACAGTTTACACCTGTGATGACCATGATTGTAATGAAGTTGTCCCAACATAATGACTATAATGCTACATTGAATAGAATAAAATTGAAAGCATTTTAATTAAAATTTGAAACACTGGTATTTCCAATCTTAAGTGTGCTTCCATTAAATATATAAGAAAAATTCAAACCATTTCTGTTTTAAAAATCCAATCTCTATCTGTCTAATGCACCAGATAGTCATAAAAAAGACCAGTTTTATAATTGGAATTCAGCTGTCAGAAATAACTTGAAGGTAATTGAAATCAATCATTGTAGAAAGTTGATAAAGTCGCATCCATTTAATATTGGAGGTATCCACATATTTATGTTTTCTAGTGACTTACATTGATTTCTAGGTAGATTTTTATTTCTAAAACTTGTTATACTTTGACCTGAACTTTTAGTTCTCAATTCTTACCAAAAATGAGGATTAAAGTATTTCGAGTAAATCTATCACCAAAAAAAGAATATTAATCCAACCATTCATCTAAAAGATAAGTACCAAAAATAAAAAAAAAAATGTAATTTAGGCTTTTTTTGTGTACACATATATTTACAAAAGGAAAAAAAGGAATGAATTGCCTTAATAGAAATATATTGGGAAATATGATTTATATGCATGGCATTAGATAATGTGTATATATATATATATATATATATATATATATATAATTCCTCATCATATACATTATTATCAGAGTATACTTTTTTTCTTGTTTGAACTAGGAATCGAAATCATGCCCTCATGCTTGCCAGGCAAGCTCTTATGCCGTTCAGCTCAGTCCTCAGCCTATTTTAGAGTAGTTTAAAACTGATTCCTGATTCATGGGCACATTTTACTCTATAACCATGTTTTTTGTGACATGGATTTTAGTGGAAGGTAATACACATGAATCTTATCTCAAGACTCGCTCAGCATTTTTCAAATTCTAAGCTAGATGCTTAAGGTCTGTTTTTGCTATTATAAAGCTACAGACTACGGATAGTGCAAAATATATCAAGCAACAGTTGCCATTTTATGGATAATGGCCATATTTAGTGTACATGAATCAGAAATCAATTTTTTTTTTTTTTTGGTACCGGGGATTGAACTCACGACCTTGCGCTTGCCAGGCAGGCACTTAAGCCACTGAGCTAAATCCCCAGCCCAATCAATTTTAAACTGCTCAAAAATAAGTACAACCTCATAATAAACAATGCATACAAAATGGACTGCATATATAAATTATTTAGAAACACACACACACACACACACACACACACACACAAACCTAGTGTAAATGAATTTAAACAATTAGACTATAGAAGTTTCCATAAGAATGTGGAGCTGGGGCAGGGGATTTACTTCAACGACATAAGCATCTGCCTGGCAAGCGCGAGGTGGTGAGTTCGAACCCCTGTAGAGAAAAAAAAAAAAAGAATGTTGGAGCTGAATCCAAAAGTTGAGAGCCAATGTTACCTGGTTCAGTGGGAACCATGCTAATAGCCATGGTGGGAATTCAGGAAGTGAAACAAAATACATAAAACAATAATGGGCATAGTCTACATGAAAACAAGGTAAGAAATAAGTCAAAAGAAATAACTACTGGCTTTAAGTGTCAGAGTTAATTGCTTTAATTTTTCTAGGAAGAGATACAGGTCACTGGTGATTTTTTTAAGCTAAATAACAACACAGTCTTTCTTAAAAGATAACTCTGATAGGGCTCAACACTTAATAAATATGATTTTTAAGGACTCGACTCTAAAGCAATATTTCCATCTTTTGCCTCAAGAACCTTTTTAACAGAAATATCTGCAGCCTGAACATCTGTCTCTGGTATTAACCTCTATTTCTCCCTGAGCTATGTTGCTCATTACCTTTCTGTTGCCTCGTCTTCTTGCCAGAGTAGGTGAAGCAAACCCCACTGGGCACGCTCCTTAAGATCTTCGTTCATTGGTCCTCTAGACGATCTCCCTGCAATTTAAAACTGTGCAAAGCTATAAACCTGTGCTTTTAGCAGCGTCTCCTGTCAAGCAAAGATGCTAACGATCCAGGAGCCAGATTCACTAGGGAAAATAAAATTACTCTCCAAGGAAGTAGAGGCTATGAAAATTATATTTCCCTGAAATAATTTTCATTTTAGGAAAGTTTAATTTTATTTGAGTACTAATAGAAATATGATTAACACCTCTCCATTTCTTTGATAATCAATTATTGTTTCTCAATGAGTGCTTCTGTTTTGCTGACTAAATTAGAAGATTCTGCAAAAAAAAATTAAACCTATAAAATTTAATTAACTGTTTTTCTAAGAACTCTCAATAAGTAAAGTCCTCACTATCAAAAACCTCACATTGTATTTGCCCCATAAAATTTAGACGGGGTTACAGGAAAACCTTGAGGAAGATTGTGTAAATTTTTAGTGTTCTTCAGAATTTCTACAAATTCAGAGAATTATGGGCCCGGAGTTTTTGCTCAAGGTCTATGATTTTATTTTTCATTTTTAACCTTGAGAAGAAAAAAATGACTGATTTGAGCCAGCACATTAACCAACATACTTGGGAAGGTTTTGAAACCTTTGGCTTCTACACTGTTCTCATGTTCTCAGAAAGAAATTACCAATAGCCTCCTTCCCCAGTAAAGGATATTTAAACCTTGACTTTGAGCATTGAAGATGCTCTTAAACTTGAATAAACTGATACCCATTCCAATTTAAGTGTGTCAAGAGCTATGAGAGAGAGCAAGAGCAAGACAAAGGAGGGGACAGAATCAAGTTGAAGGAATTTTTGGCCATCATGGACAGCTTCAGCATACAAAAAAGAAGAGAAGGAAATGAAAATTGGGAAAATGGAAATCTCCATTGTCGGTTTCACATTGTCCTGAGGGAATGAAACAATGCCAGCAATGTGTTTGTGAGAACTGAACTATCCTTTCGGTAGATGCTTGAGACAAAGAACAGAAGGATTCATCTATGATTTGTGCTGTGCACTGCATAGGCTGAGAGGGCTAATTCATGCCATTTATGGAGCTGTCTATATGTTTCCTTTGAGATAGAAACTGAGCAGAGGGTGTGCATAGATCACACTGCGGTGCCCACATCTGACCACTGTCCCCTGGGACCCTGGGACCATTTAGGATCGTCTCCATTTGCTCCTAGAGCCCTATGCAGTATAGATGACTCCAGGAAAGAGCTTCTGCTGTGTCATCGCTTAATATTTCAAGAGCTTTTTCAAGTCTCTCTAACCCATCTTAGTTTAACAGCACTCAGCATTCTTAACAAGAGATTTTGAAAAAGGGAGAAATTTTGTTATTCAAGTGTATAGGACACAAAGGAAGTGTATAATGTTACTAATTGCATTTCCTTTTCATCTGTCATCCCTATACTTAAGACATACCACTCACATCACTTTAGTCCTGAATTCTTAGAGAAAACTTAGTGACAATGACTGTAAGGCTTGACTCAGACATAATGCTCTCAGTACCCAACCTGTCTGACAGCTGAGGCACTGTTCTCAGCCCATCACTGGTGTCCTTGGCAAACTCAGAATGTTGTAAACGAGACAAGATGAAGCACAGAATCTTCCAAGCACCCAGACATCTGAAAAAACCCAAATATTTATGCCAGATGCTGCAAGGACTTTGCCACTGAGGCATGAGACATCCAGAGAACTCTGATCACTAACACTTACTAAGAGTCTCCCACCTAATGTCCCTTGCCTTCTTTCAAGCCTTATAAAAAAAATCTACTTCTCTTTGCTCCCTACAGATGGCCTTTTTGCCCTCTGTCTGCCTGCACCCAGGCATAATAAATTCCACACCATGTTACCTTTATGCAATCCTGGCAGGCTAAGCTAGTCTATGCCTCACACTGTTCCTTGCAATTACCAGTCAAGACTGGCATCTATGAACTCATTTGGCTGACTGTTCTTCCTGTAATATAAACACATCTAAAAGTATGTTTTGTTTTAAACATTGATCAACAACTTATGGGAAGAACTGTTTATATTTTGTTTGGTCAACTACTCTATCTAATATGGAATGGTATTCTGTAAATACCATCTCATATTCATCCAATAAGCCATTATTGTCTAGCAGCAAACCAGCAGAGCAGAATGAAAAGGAAACATACTTCTGCTTCATGATTATACAATGTCCTAAGAGAAACAGGTACCTTGTGGAATAAAAATAAAGTACATGTCACACTGTACATAGTATTAAGAAGGAAAGAAAGCATTTCAGAGAGAAAATGATACTGTAGGTAACAAAAATAGGGTAAATAACAAACAATAATATAGATAACAAATTACCTACACAATAATGTAGATAATAATGTTGATAACACAAAAGATGTCTCTAAGTCTTAGGGATAAGGAAAAAGCATGCAAAGGAAGAATGGGGTGGAGACAGGCTATCAGGTGTCACCTTGTGGAAGGACCATGCATAGGAAATGATCTCATGTCATATGAGAGAGTGAGGAATGGACAGTGGAAGTGGAATGCAGTTAAGTAGGTAGAAACAAAAGAAGAGAAAACAGAGGTTATGTTGGGAGTGTAAGGAATGTGGCGCAGTTTGGATTCTATTCAAATGCAGTAGAAATTTATTGCCACATTTTCCAGTAGAGGAGAGATGTGATGTTAATCAGTTGACTCAGTTTTGCTTGTTCCTCTGTGAAAGGAATTCTAGGAGAAGGTTAGAAATAGAAATGAAGAAACTAGCAAGACTGTCACAGTTATTATGTGAAATATAAGTATGAACTGACCTCAGATTCTGACAAAATAAGACTATAAAAAAAGTTAGATTTAAATATATCATGGAAGAAGATTTAGCAAGACATGGATTAAGAAGATTGCAAGATGGAAGACAACAAGTAACACAGTTGATCTGAGGATAAAGTGATGGCACTGGATTCCCTAGAATGGAATAGATGGATAGATGGTTAGAGAAACATGTAATGATACCAAATAAATGATTATGTAAGAATATGCTGCGTTGGTTCAGCTGTATCTCAGTGTGGTAGAGAACATTTCTTTCACAAATGAGTCTTGGTTAGATCCACAGCACCACAAAGACAAATAAACAAACAATACACTTCACAGGGCTGTGAGGTGGAAAAGATATAGATAGATATAGATATAGATATAGATATAGATATAGATATAGATATAGATATAGATATAGATATATAGTTATAGATATAGATATAAATAGATATATTTGTGGTTCATCAATTCCAGATCTCCTAAAAGTCTCGAGTAAATGACAATGTGTCTGGGGAAATGACAGCAAGAAAACAAAAGTAATTGAAAAAAAATGCCCTGGGAAATTTTAAATCAAAGTCCAGAAAGGGAGCTGGTAATAATGGTAAAGGAAGACAGTAGATCTCTAAGCCTGTGATAGTAAGGTGGACACTAACAGCAACACAGAGGCATCCAAATAAGCTGGAAAGAAGGAGACAGAGGCAGAGTTCAAGGGCAAAAGTTGAGCCACCTGAAAAAAGCAGCAGTAGTAGCCAAGGAACAAAGATCTTGCTTGAGATGAGGACGTGAGATTTCCTCCTCCCTTCCTGTTTCGGGCTCTGACAGGGCGCCTCACACTTGTAGCTCACAGCCCACGAGGAATTTGAGGAGCTGCAGCCTGCAGAGGTCAGGTCTTCTCATATCATTACGCAGCATGAGGAAGATCTGTGGGTAAAGGGGTCCAGGAAGCACTCCCACAGAGATTAAAGACTCCGTGTCCTCTTGATGGTAAGATTCCCAGTCTGCTTTGCTTCATTAACCCTGACTCCAGTAATGGAAAGGATTCATTCTCTTAATTTCCACTGTGCTGAGGCCCAGGGTAGCATACAATGGTTTTGTATTCATGCATTGTAAATTACTACAAATTGAGCAGTTTGAAACAACATCCACTTACTAGCTCATAGTTTTATAGGTCAGAAGTCCAGTATGGATGAGCTACCTTTTCTGATTAGGGTGTCCCAAGGCTGAGGTCGACGTGTCAATTTGTCTTTGCTCTCACCTGGAGATTCTAGGGTGGAAAAAATCTGCTTCCCAGCTCATTCCCTTTTGTCTGCAGAATTCAGTGCTGTGAGATGGACTATAGCTCTGGATCCTTCTCTTCTGACTCTTAGAGGCAACATGAGTTTCTTGTCATGTTCCCCATTTTTTCTTTAAACCAGGCACAGGGAATTTGTCTTTATGTCTCATGTTTGGCTTCTTCTTTTGTAATGAGCAAGAAAATTCTGCTTTTAGAAGACTGAGGCCCTGCAGACAATCACCTTTTGTAAAAGATCGGTACTATGTTAACAGAGTAACTCCCATCACGGGAGTGAAATCCCTAACAGTCTAAGGATTTTGTGTTACTCAGCAGCTGTACTCCGGGCTCAGGGTGCAGGTTCAGAAGGTAGAAATAGGCAGGAAATCTGGAAAGATATCTTAGAATTGTTAAAATCCTACCTGACTCAGGATGGGAATAAAACTTAAACTTGGAAACTTTTCCACCCTGTCTTGCTAAATTACAGGAGAAGTACAAATTATCAGTGACCAGATTTATGACTAGATATTGGTACAGAGTCTGTCACCTGAAACTTTTATGCAGTAAAATTTATACATTGGAATACTTAGAAATGATTGTTAGAAATGATTTAAAACTTGTCAAAAGGAGAGATTATCTGCAGAAAATTTCAGTTTACCACATCTTTCCTAATGACAATTCCAATAACCACAGATAGAGCTTTTTAGTGCTGCACTCTGAATGAGTTTGTTGCTGGTTAGATCCATAGTTGTTGGAGTAGTGAATCCTATACATGGCAACTGACTGGACTTAGTTACTTTATCTTGGTCCCTCTCCTTGTGGTCTCTTGAAATTCTATGCCATGCCATGAACTTACCTGAAGTCCTGTTAATTCTCAAGAATATTTTCATTCCAAGAAAAACAGATGCCATCCTGAAAATTCTTTTTCAGAAAGCAGAGCAGTAAATCTACTGGTACATAGTCTTTGATAAAACAAAGTATAAATAAGTGGGTTGACATTATTGGTTTAGTCACACAAGTCTCTGCCCTTGGAAGACTCCCTGCTACTCCACAGCAGGCACAGATGATTGAAGGCTCTGTTATTACACACTTTCAGTACTTAATCGATGTTCAGAGCAGGGCACCATCTTTTGAGTCTGCACTGCCCCACAATACACACAAACCATTCTGTGTTCAAGCAAGCATACTTGCTAGGGTTAGAAAATTTCAAGCTGCCATTTATTTTAATGCAATAGGGTAATAACTTCATCTACCGGTCCTGAGAAACATAATTAAACCATGGTGTTATTACACTTAGATATTAATTTAAATGTAAACACCATGATTTTTCTATATCATATGCTTATAATTTTAACTACAAAATAAGAATGAAGCACACAAGTGTATTTGAAATGTTATGGCCAATAGCATGAAAAATAAAAGTCCACTGGATAGTGATGTCTTTGAGATAATAGATACTATTTTGTTTACATCTTAACATACAGTAGATGGTACATAAATTTGTTAGTCATACTTATGAAGCTGTTGCAGTAGAAATCTGTTTCAATTTTATCTAAAATAATAAACTATATGGTAAAATTTCTCAGGGCAAATCTTGGAGATATTCTACAGTGGAACTTCCCTGCTTAGATTTAAATGTTGGATCTGCTCAAATAACTCAGATTTCCTTTAAACCATAATTTCTTACCTAACTGAAATGACTTAAGTATAATTGTGCCCTACCAAAGACTTTTATTTGTAATCTAATACTCTAAAAGCATATCTGGGAAAGAATAAGCTTCTCAAATTGAAAAACAAATTCTGATCTACCTCTAATTTCTAACAGATTTTTGCTGATCTTTAATGGTAAATGTCTTCTTTAGTGATTTTAACAATTGTAACAAAAATTTAAGAATCATTCAATGAATTTTTATTCCCCCAGTACACATGTAGTGTATCAGCCTATACTATAGTCTCTGCCTTCCAAATATATTCAGAATGAAGTTTATAATGTGCGTCATTCCCACTCCTGGCCAGTCTGCGTGTATCTCTGCTCTAGAACACTGCAAACTTCCAGATGGTAAATCACCATCTTCCTTTCTTCCTACCACTCCAGACTCCTTTGAGAGTGTATTTTAAACAGAAATTTGTGTTACGTTCATCAGACCCCACCACTTTCTCACTCTAAGCTTTCCAACAGCTTCCTATCACTCTCAGAATTGACTCCGAATGCACCCACTAAAAATCAAACAAAACAGCCTGCATTCTCTGGTTCCTGGCCATATCTGCGACCTCCGTTCTACTTCCTCGTGCTCTGCCACACTGGTCCTGAGCTACCTGCTCTGCTCAAACACACTTCACACGTGCTTGCCTCAATGTCCTGGCATTGCCATTCTGTTTACCCGGAGTGCTGTTCCCTCAAACATTGACATTAAAGCAGAGTCCTCTCAAGGGGACTTTCCTGACCCCTCCCAACAAAACAGCCCCTTCTGTTGTTCTTTGTTTACTACATTAGTACATTTTGTCTCTCAGTCTCTTATCATTAATTGACAGAAATTAGTTTTTAAATTTTCATTTCTTTGTTGAAATAGAAGCTACATAACAGTAGAAATTTTGCTTACTTTGTTGGCCTATTCATTTCCAACTCTCACAACAGTCACATTGACAAATATTTGTTGATGAAGACAGAGAGGACCACGAATATCTATGAAACATTTTTATTATATTTTCCTACAAGGCTCTGATTCAGGAACCCTTTTTGTGTTTTTTCCTCAAATGTAGATTAGGAGAAAAAACATTTTAACAAGTTGCAACACTTTATACCCATGATTGTCATCATATTGAAACCTGTAAATTTTCAACATATAGCAGTGACTTAGGCTTTTTATGGCAGGTTCTCAACACCTGTTCAGCAAACAAATGAATGAGGGGATGAGATTGTTGGGACAAAATGTCATTGACACTAACCATGAAGTTAAGTAGGAAAGTACACAATTAAAATTTACTGAATTAAAGAGAAGCTAATATTTGATTCCTATATCATTCACATGTAATCAAGCCATTACACAAAAAATATGCAAACTATTTGGAGGTTTTTGGTTAATTATTTTGTTACTAAAAAGATTTTATCAGACAATCAGATGAGGCTAAAGTTGGTCTTTCAGAGCAATGACAGATATTACAACAATAACTTCCAAAATCTCAGTAGATCAATGTAGCAGATTCAAATGAATTAATATCTCTAACTTCAGCAAATCTCGAGTTGAGTGTTTAGGGGCTGAAGCTTCTTTTTGTGTCTTCAGCATCTTCACTATGCTTTTCATAGTCAACCCATAAAGGAATTTGGAAGCACAAATGTGGTGGGATTTTTCAAATCCATTTGAAAGTGGCCCACCCCATGACCATACTGTATTGCTTAGCAGTAAGTCACATGGTTACATATGTACACAAGAGACATTAACACACTTCTCCAGAAAGAAGAGAAGTATATTTAGTCAGTGCATGGCAACTTTTAGCATACAGCCTGAAATTTAATGCAGAAGAACAGTTTCTCTAGAATAAATTGGGTTGGCAAAAATTGGGGTATATATCCATACATTGTATATGAATATTTTAACATCCAGTGATTTATATCAGTAAATCTAATGAAAATACTGACACACATACAGAGAGACAGACAGAGCAAGAGGAGACCAAACAAAACTTACTTGGAAAGATATTAAATTTTTAAAAATCATATGATGAGGTTCTTGTTGGTTCTTGGTGTTACAGGCAGCTGAGTTAATTAGAAATATTAATAGGCAGTCAGACAGGGCTGGTCCCTCAAAGGAGCCAGTGCAGAAGATTACATATCTAATCTGGGAGGAGAAAGACACTTCCTGCAAGGTAAAGCAAACACACCCACATCCTAAGGATTGATATTCTAAATAGTTCTCTATCACCCTGAGGAAGCCAGCAGTCACCATCCCAACCCCCTTCAGGGAGAGTCACTGTCCTTTAAGCATGCCTGCTTGCCACATGACTCGCTTCCCCATTTGTTCCTGATTTAATCAATTTTACCTGAACATTAATCTTATTTCTTGACCACAGTTCTGTCCCAGCCTATGCCCACCTTGCGAGTTCCCATGTTTTCCCCATTTTGGACCCGTCTTACCTTGTGGTTTTGCGCTACAAAAATCCCTTGAAAAGACAGAGTCTTTGGCAAACAACTTGAGACCCCTTTCGGTCACTCTCTCAGACAGAAGCTTTTTTCCCCCTCAATAAATATATTCTGCTCTTACCCTCCGTTGTTCCTAAAATTCATTCTTCAATAGTAAAGAACATGAACTAGTACCAGATATCCAGTAGGTTGGGAGTTTCATTCTCCTATATCTTTGGGACTACAGTGAGGGGTTTATGTTATCAAGCTTGAAATTGAGAAAACAAAAGTCACCTTTGATAGTTAAACTAACAAGTATATGATGAAGTACATGCCTGCAATGTAGAAAAGAGAGAACATGGCTTCTTGGGAACTGGACATAAGTGTCACATGGAAGAACACAAATATTAACACTTTCTATGTAGCAGTTTTACTAGTGACTGCATTGGAATTATATAGACAAATGTTGGGAATGGTGATATAAACTTGCCAAATAATAGAACTACACAATGAGCATCATGTGTTCTAGACTTTTTAATGAAATTATCCCTGTGGTCATGTGACCTAAGCCATTGAGTATTTGAATCATTTGTTTTGATTCAACACTCATCAGGGTGACATGGAATTCTTGTGTAGCTATGCTGCCAAACAGAGCTTGTTGATCACGAGGCCTTTGAAGATTTACTCTTTGGTGGTGATTTCTCCCGGTGATTAATTATGGCTTCTGGTTAGCATCTGAGATAAAAGTTCTGACAGAACCACTTGAGTATTTATAAGTCGTGCAGCTTCTATCATAATAAGCTAGTTTACTGATATGATGGCATGCTGATCACTGTGCTTTTTCACGTGTATTTCCATTAATTGTTGAAGTCTTTCCACTTCTTGCTGCTTAATCTTGAGTAAAGGATGACCCCTAGATCATTAAGTCATGGAGTCATTCTCTTTTTTCTTACTGCTTCCATAACCTTTACTAGATTTTTACTACTTTACACGTTGGATTTTTAGAACAGTTATATAACATCAGAAATCCATTTGCTTTAAAAAAATTTCAGTTGAAAGTGAATACAAAATGTAAATTGTGAAACAAAAGCTGTATCTAAAGGCAGACATAAGATGTGTAGAAAAATAAATATTAGAGCTGTAAAATTAGGATGTCTACTGATTATGTGTGTAGTATTGGGAGGCAGATACATACATAAATTTTAAGTTAAAAATTGTCTTTCTTTAAAGATCAAGCTGTTTCAAGTAGTATAACTAATTCTTAACTGTAGTTTTAAAAAGGATACCTCTGAACTAGTTGGATTATTTTTACCTGCATCACAACTCCTTTTCCTATAAATTAAAAATAATTGCTACTTATGGAAATTATTTTTTAAGGGTAAGGCAGAAACAGGCTTTATATCAAGATAAAACATGCAAAGAACATAATTCTGTAACTCAAAGCAAACTAAGATGTTCTGAAAATTGCAAGAAAGGTTTCAAATTATCTGTTTTAAGTACTAAATTTTCATTATCTTCTAACCGTCATCATACTTATATGACTTTCAGAGAAAAACATAATTTTTTGGGGAGTTTTCATATCTATATTCATTAACATATAGTAGAAATTACTCACCAAAAGGGGAAAAATCCTCAAAGCAAATATAAGATAGCATTTTGAATTGAAATTAAAGAACTTAAGAATGAATTTAGAGGTTTGTATCTTAGCTTTGAAAGATTTAATTCTGAAATATGAGCAAAATTTACTTTTCAAACAAAATAAGGTGAATGATGATTTGAGCTACCTAATATTATTTTGAAAATTTGACAGAATACACAAATAAACTTTTAAAATTCTCCCAGAAACAAAGAACCTGTGAGATTATCTTAATTATGGTGATTTTTTTTGCAGATCTTTGCTGAATTTCATGATAGTGATAAAATAAGCAGAATTATTTAACGCCCGTGTCTCTAAGAACCGTTATCCTTTCTACACAAATATATACCCTACCACCTTGAGAGCACCTGGTCAGTACATTCCTGTCTGCAAAGGACACAGCATAAGAGCTACCTGTCCAGTCAGTGAAGCGATACACCAATGAGAAAGACATGGAGTTGGATACTGAAAATTTTGTGCATTAAAGACCGATTTTCAATTTTTGTTTTTCTAAGATACATGGTTTTTCAGGAGTAACACTGCCTGAGAATTGTTTGGCTGCCTGTCTTGTTATAAATTTCCTTGCAAGAAGATTGATGGCCTAGGCTAATAAATACTCTTTCTGGATCTGTAGGAACGATGTTGTCTTTATTATAATGTTTAATTTTGGTGGATAACGGGAGCTCAATCCCAGTTCATTTTATGTTAACTATCAGTTGAAGATCTTTAGAAGGTGATGCAGTACTTCTTTATCTTTATGTAATGTCCCTTAAATCACTATACATGAATTATAGCCCTCAAAATTTATTTGAAAGAATTTGAGGTACAAAAATGGTTGTTTTTTTTTAATATGAAATTTTTTAACATCTAGACTCAGTTTCAATATTTACTGTGATTTACATTACTAAATCAAATGCTGTCAAATGGTATAATAAATAATAGATTGTATTTTAAATTCCACATTCACTTTTCATATAGTCAGTATCATTCAGGATAATCAGAATGAAAATTATAGCCTGTAGCAAAGTATTTCTTGTTCACTAAAAAGTGTTTTTAGCTCAGCAGCACAAGCGCCTGCCTTGCAAGTGTGAGGTCGTGAGTTCGATCCTCAGTACCCTCCCAAAAAAGTATTTTTGTTATGTAGTTTAAGCAGAAAGTAGCTTGTTGTACTTTTTTTTTTACTAATTTATTGTTAATTAAACTACTAATTTCTGTTATTTTAAAGAATAAATCAAAATATTGTGTTATGCCATGTAGAGAATATTTTTTCTATTCTGTTTGTAATGCTTATCACCCAAAATATTCCTTAATTCTAGGAAATCTGAAAACTGCAATTTTATATTTTATCATTCATGTAGGTCGTTAGTCGGTAATATATGTATTCTGTGTAACGTCATTCTGATGTAGTGTGCGGGATCTGAGTAACAAGAGACTTTGCATTCGTGGTTCATGCAGTCACTAAATGTCCTTGTACTCTTAAGCTCTTATTAGAAATGTGACTGGTAGAGCCAGCTCTGTTTCTGCATAATGGCTGTCTGGTGGCAGTGCAGTTTGCCATGGCCCGAGGCTCTTGGTTGTTAGTTTATTTTTCTGGTTTCTTTCTCTGCCTCTTCCTTTCTGAAGATTCAGCGCAGACATACTTTCCAGCAGGGTGCTCTTACACTCACTGGCTTGCCAGGGTGAAGCGCTGACATAGCCTTCAAAGGCGATTTCCTGGATTTCCACTAGGGAACTTCAGCAAGGAGCAGTCTTCCTTCTTCCTTAGGTGTTTTCTCATCCCAATTTCTGAATTTTGATGCTCATGACACTGCATCCGCATCACCTGAGACTACCCATCTCTCCACAGCTACACCAGAGCCCTTTTTTCCAGATAGGAGAGCAGGAGACTCATTTTTCATTCCTCCCTTGGTGACAGATTTTATTTTCCTCATACCATCTTTCTTTACTGCTTGAGGACTATCACACGGTTGCTTAGCTGCTACCACCATGAATGCGGAAATTTGTGGCATCCCCGGTGCTAACATGGAGTTAAACAGGCACTTGTGACTCTCCACTGGATTCCAGCTCAAAGCTATTTCCAAGAATGCAGCTCCAGTCTTCTCTAGGGGGCTCAGATGATATTGAAAAACATTCAGCTGTGTCCTTAATTTCCAGAAGAGAACACCTGAGATGGCCAAGCTCCTCAGTGCTTCCTGCACTTATCCTGCTGAGGTGACTATATTCACGCAGGTGCCCGTCTTAAACTCACCATCTTGGCTCCAGCTCAGCACACAAGCCTCCCTCCTTTCTCCTGAATGTCAGCTTCCTACCGAAATGCCCGTGGACGGGAGACTGACAAGCATCGAATCACAGGCTGCTGATTCTTTGAGTGAATTAAGCCAAACATGTGCAACATGTTCTATGACTGAAATAAACCCTCTCATGAATTCTCAGATCAAGTTTTGCATAGTAAACAGTCCCATTTTTACGAGCCATTCTGGATGAAGTCAGCGATATTAGCCAGCTGGTTCTCACTAATGGGATCTCAAACTATCACTTCTGGGCATTCATTTTCTTCTCCTACTGAATTAACACCATCTCTGGCATTCAAAGAACCATCATCTTTGTTTCTGTTCAGAAAGAGTGCAAAAGGAACAATTTTTTTCTTGTCCTTGGAAGAATCTGTTACTCTATGGAATAATTTGCATGATAATTTATGTTTGGAAAAGACTCATTTATCCATTTTCCTTTCAAAAATTTTCTATTCAGATTTGCTGTAGTCTCTGATTTGACTTCAAAACGGACTACTGATGATCTGTCAGTATCAGGAAACATTTTAAAACTAGGAAAATAATCACGTTACTACAGGTCCCACTGAAGTACTGAACGGAGACAGTGTATTGGACACAGGAGAAAGTAAAATATCTCATGACCAGTTCAAATTTCACACAAGTGACAGCTGTTTACATTTGGAGTTAATCTTTCATTGTTTTGGAGTTAACCTTTTATTGTTCTCGAGTTGGTCTGAGGACATATTCAGAAACCGTGCATTCCAGTGACCTCGGAAACAATCAGTTACTGTATCCAGACTTGGGTCCTGATTTTGCAGAAGTAGATTCCAACCTTGCATTTTATACCACCTCAGTCTCTTCCCATACAGACCTCTCCCCACATCTGTAATTAGTCCAGATTGGGCACATTCCACGAATATTCTTACCTTGAACTTTGATTTAAAGGAAAGGCTCGAGACTGCTTCAGAATTGGCTCAGCGGGACCTTCGCCCTACTGTGCCTGATGAAGGGTCTCTAACTGCCAGCCAGACCCTTTCCATCCCTGGGTCCCTTACCTCACCAGCACGGGACTCCGCTGCAGCGCGCTGCGGCTGGTGGGTTCCGGTAAGTTTCACGGTTTCTCCTCAGTAAACTTATAGAAATGCATTGCTTTTCCACGGAGAAGACAGAGCCCATCAGGGTCACCAGGTGCTCTCAACAGTCAGATTGTAATCAGGGCAGCAGCCAGCGCAATGAGGACGCACCTGCTGTCGCACCTGTCACAGATGGTTATTCTTTATGTGCTGCCACCAAGGCCAGCAGATCAATACGTGAGTGCGTAGGAGGTGGCTAGACCGCTGGCGAGCAATCAGGACTGAACTAGTCCGATTCATTACAGCACTGCCTTCAAAGTTCAGGAATGACTTTTATTATTCTCATTTCTTGAAGTAACTTCTCTGTCAGGGAGAGCACAATGTAACATTACCTCCAGTGCTGGCAGAAAAAAGTGAGGAAAAAGGAAACTTTATCAGGTTTTTCTATGCTATATATGGCACGTCATTTTTAAGATTAAATGCATGAGACTTTCATCATAGGCCATTCAAAGCATTAATGAAATACGTGGACTTTATTTAACAAAAACACTATTTGCAAGAGATTCAAATGTGTGGATCTGAATTCAGAATCTTAAAAAATTCAAGACAAATTAATTTCCTTACAAACACTTCTTGCTTTAGAGCACTTGCAGAATCACTGTGCCCTCTTCCCTTGTAATTATTATCAAATTGCTAAGGTTGTTGGAAAAAAAAGAAAAATTTTAAAAAGTGTAATTATCAGAAAGAGGAAATCTTTTTCATTACTGAAAGAAGTTCTGTCTTATGGAATTTCAGTGTTACTTTGTGTTGGTAAAGCTCCCACAAGGAGAATCATAAATGTTTTTTGGTTCCATCTGTGTGGTTATGGTTCTACTGTAGGAGAAACACATACTACCTGAAATATTTTGGACTTGTAATTTATGGCACATATCTCAGTAAAATGAAAGACCCAATTATTATATTTAGTATGTCCAAATTGATGAGATTTTCATTATAAAGTTTCTAAATAGAAGATAATAAATTTAAATGCAGTATTATATTTGTAGTTTCACAAAGTTATAGCTTATGGTTTAACTGTGATGGCTTGTAAAATGCCCAATACATTATGCAACATAAATAATGTTCTGGGTAAATGCAGCAGTGATAAAACTTCTCCTTTCAAATACTCTACCCCACCTAACGCCACTTTTCAGAAATAATCAGGGCACTAATTTTCCATGCCCCCGAATCAAACACTATGATTGCCTTTTATCAACATACCCTTGCCACTTTTCACACCTTACTCCGACTGCAAAGATTCTTGGATGAGTTGACCTACTCTCCATCAAGTTGTATTTGATTTCTTAATAAATTTAAACCCAACAATTAAACTTACAAGACATTTTCTGGTCTTCACCAATGTGTTCATCAGTCAGACTAAAATCACAGAATTGGGCCACTGAGTTAAAAAGAGGGAGAGGGAATTGCCTTTAAAATACTTTTTGAAATGCTTGATTCCAGACTCCTTAGCACAGTGGCTTTATTAATCACAGTGCGCATCTCCATCTGTAAAATGGACCAGTCTGTGGGGGTTAGTTTTGTAAATGAAGCAAACAAACTTCAAAGAAAAGAGAGAACATGTCTCAGCAGTTCAGTATTACTCTCCAGGTTTTCTACCAATAATTTGATAAGGAAATCAGAGAGAACAAGCAGAGTTTCTGTCATGGTTTATGTCGGTGGCCCCCAGGCCTCACGTATTTGCATTGTACATTGTGACTGGTTCATTGTCTAGTGCTTGGATTGGTGGTATCAGTGCTACACCCTCCTTGGGGTGGAGCCAGGATGTGATGTAATGGCAGGAAGAAGGGGTGTCTGTCTCTCTCTCTCTTGCCGGTTTCCACCTTGCTGTTTGCAGCCGCCGTGAACTGTGGCCCCACCATGCCACCCTGCCTTGGAGCCAACTGAGTATGGACTGAAACCTCCAAAAACTGTAAGAAATAATCTTTTCCTTTCCCAACTTTGGGCATCAGGTATTTTGTCTCAGCGATGAGTAAAAAGTGACTAAGATGGTTTCTTAATCCAGATATTCTCCAATAGCAATTGATTTTTTAAAAAGTATAAAAGTGATTTCTCTGATTTTCATGTATTATATCCTTAATTACCAAATTCTAAATTAAAGAGTAGAATATTAATAAATGATTAGATTTTTTAAAAAATAAAATTTAGTGTAAGACTTTAATAATATGATTTATCGCATCTTTACAATATATTAACTAGTGTTAATTTCCTGCTTTTTTGAACTTATGTATCATTTCTAGCCTTTTTTGCTGTTTTTCTTTTTAAAATAAAATTTAAAAATTAAAAAAATCTTAGACAATTACAATTTACTGAGGGCACTATTTTTGTTGTCTTTTACGAGCTTTTATTTATCTACATGTTTCTTTTTGCATCTATTAGTATTCCTTACAGATGTCAAAATATATATCTTGAATATTTTGTCATTCTTTTTTTAACTGATGCATAAAAATGTACATATTTACACAGGGAACGTGTGATGTTTTCATATATGTATACACTGTGTAATGTTCCAGTAGGGGCCAACATAACTATCATCTCAAACAATGATCACTTCTGATAATAAAAACATTTGAAGTCCTTCCTTCCAAATTTAAAAGAAAACATAGAGTTTTGGCTTCATCTGTAGTCACTATATTGTGCAATAGGAAGGCAGGATCTTTCTTCTGACTATATCAGTTACTCATTAATGGATGAAACTTCCCACTCTCCTGCCCCAGCACCTAATAACCACTCTTCACTCTCAACTTCTATGAAATGAACTGCTCTAGATTGCATGTATGAGGGAGACTGTGCTGCACAAACAACTCTGTACCTGGCTTATCTCACTTAACATGATGACCTTCACAAATGATGGGATTTTATTCTTTTTTGGAGATGAATACTATTCTGGTATGTATATGGGCCACATTTGCCTTTACCCATTCCTCAGTTGATGGAAATGTTGGTTGCATTCGTTTCTCCCCTATGGGGCATAGTGCTGCTATGAGCATAGGAATGCACATGTCCTTTCAACTTGGTGATTTCATTTCCTTTAGATGCATATCAAGTAATTGGATTTCTAAGTCATACAGTAATTCTATATAGAAAAGTTTACCAACATCTGGCATAACAATAGTTCTGATAATCCTCAGTTTAGTGTTCATATCTGCCCCACTGGGACTCAGTACATTTGAGATTGTAGACCTGTGTAACCCTGCTGTTCCACTCCGTTGCAGTGCTCTTGTCTTCTATCCCACTCTCATGGAGACCTTGAATGAGTGCATGAGGAGTGGCAGGCACTCATTACCTACCTCAGGGATGCTCTTAGATCTGTGTCCAGGACTGGGTCAGGGAAGTATGATCTCTGCCAGTCACACAGGACCTCATGCTCAGAAGGACCCCACTTTTGGTGGAGCTATTATGTATGGAGTTCAGGGTGACTGAGTGGGAGCACAGGTCCAGATGTTATGAAATCTGATGGCTTCCACCAAGCATTAGAATGCATTTGTGGCTGGGCATGGTGGCTCATGCCTGTAATCCCAGCACTCTGGAGATGGAGCCAGGAAGATAGTTGCAAGTTCAAGGCCAGCCAGGGTTATAAAGTGAGCTCAAGGCCAGCCTCAACTGCACAGTGAGACCTTGTTTCAAAAACAGAGAGAAGAAAGAAAGAAAGAAAGAAAGAAAGAAAGAAAGAAAGAAAGAAAAGCAACCAGTTGAGTTACCTCTGAGTTTTTATATTTCCACTCTTGTATTAAGAAAAATATTAGTGTACAAGCAATGAAGTATAAATGATATGGAGCTAGTAAGTTTAGTGTTCATAGAATTCAACGTCTGTGTTTACTGTTGAAGCTTCCATCCCTCCATATAAAGGTCAGTGTGATATTTTCTAACAGTTGAAAAGTTTCCATTTCTTACTTAGAATGATGTTAAATAGAAGACAAAAGGGCTATAAATGTTGAAAGAAGCTATGGAACAAAGGACAAAGCTTCATATTCTGGTCCTTTTAATGGCGTATCTTTCCAGCTTCTTCAACCAAATGACCCTGGTGGACTCCACAAGGTATACATATGGCCCTGCCAGGGCCTGCGCTGCTGGAGAAATCACACCCCCTGACTCTGCAAACCAAGTGTCATGTCCAGGGTCTCCCTCACTCTTGACCCTAAACTGGTAGAGTCTTTAGGAGCTTGATTTTAGACATTTTGCCTCTTTCTGTTGTTTATTGTGTTCTTCAGTTTCTTCTTCCTTTCCACAAATTGTCAGTTTTCTTTTGTTAATTCTCAGTCTTCTATTCCACAAAGATTCTCTGGTGCTATAGCTAGATTTATGGCTTCAGGTATGTGCAGAGAAATCAGTTCTTCCCATTTTTGATTACTCAACACTTTTGTTAATAACTCTCTGAAACATCCTAAGCTAGGATAATGCTGTTATTTCCTGAAAACCAAAATATGTACCTCTTTCTCCACCTGTACATTTACTCCCTTATGCAACTCCCAGGAGAAAGTTCTGTCTGTCTAGATTTTTAAGTTTCAGAATAAATAAACTTTATTTTACCAAGAGTACTATCGATTCTGCCTATGAAGTTCTCTTCCAACACTTTATGTCAGGACACTACTATTATTACAGTTTTTTCTAGTCACTTTTAGGCAGTATTTTTGTAAATGTGTATGTCTTTTTCCAGTTTATAGTTTGTCTGATCTGTCTCCCATATTACTTTCAGAGATATTTTATATGCTTCTTCATTCCTCAGCTTTAAAAACTATAGTAACTTCATTTCTGATAAGAAGTGATATAAAATTTTATGATTTCCACTTACATATTCTACCTAGAATATTCAACCTTGACCATATTATTACATCAGTCTACTCATCTCTGCACTATTTTAAGATTATCAGTTCCTTAATCTTATCACTCAGCTACACAACTTTACAATTAGAATGCATAATGCCTCCTCATAAATGTCCTCTATTGTGCAGTTTGTTAGATTTCTAGTACTCAGACCCAATTTAAGTGTTAATTGCTATTGAAAGACTTTGGTAAGCCTCATGCTTTATTTTTTCCTTATATTTAGTATTATGGAATATTGTACAAAAGTCAGTGTGCTCTTGGCTTTGGTTACTTCTCATTCTTGTTAGATTCTTCAGCAATATTGTTGTTTTTTTTTTCAGGCAAGAATCATGTGCAATGTTATCGAGTGTCTTATTAAAGATGCATTGTAATGATGGAGTTACAGTAAAGATTGTAAAACACCTACTAAATATGATCACAGTGATTCATCAATTTAATACACATTAGGAAGGTTCAGCTCTGGAAGGTGCTAGGAGCAGAGCAACACAAACTGTGGATATTTGGAAACCTGGGGATAGGAAAATGAAGAACATACCAAGATGGGAGAATTAATCAAGGATGGAGGGAGCTGGATAACTAAGAAGGAAGCTGGACAACAATATACAGTGAATTTAAAAATTAACAACTCATTCATGGCTCTTATGGTGTACTATTTTGTATTTATGGATATTACAGAATTCCAGGAAAGCAACCCAATATTTCAAGGAGAAACATTATAAAATAACTGCCATTAATTCAATACCTGCTTACTAACTAACAATGATATTGGCTTGAACCTCTGGTCTCTGAACAAATTAACAGAGGAGAAACATACAGAAACTCTTTGGGTTGCATCCCTTAGCCTATCAGTGTTTGATGAGTCAGCACTGGAATTTGATTTTGCAAGATCTTGCTCCTTCTTCACCTCCTTTATGTCTTCTTAGCTCCAACCCTAGGACCGATCTTGATCTTGCCCTTCTAGTGAATGATGTCTCTTACTGCAGGAATTGAGGGAAGCTAACAAATAGTTGGGGGAGAGCAAATAGTAGATAATACATATGAAGTAATAAACTGACACTTTCAGTCTTTTGCTAATGGATGAGTCCAAAGAACTAATGCGGATAGTAAGGAGATACACTTACCTCTCTGCAGACACAGTTTTCTTATTTTACTGGTATCAGTCACTTTTACACAGGAAATTCATTTTAAAAGTTTTTCCTGTTGTTTATTAAATTTATAGGTAAACCATATAGTGCAGGATAAATGTCACTGTTATGAGTATTAGTAGAATTTTGAGATATTATTTAATATCAATAATATATGTTAGACTCCTGGACAGTGTTATAACAGTGGTTGGCATAATCTATTTTCTAATTCAGTGTTTCACTCAACAATGTATTTTGTTGTCCTGAATTCTCTGGAATGGATCATGTAAATATAAATCACAGGTAGTTCGTGGTATCCTGGAGTTTTAATTTGCCTGCAAAGCAAGTAGGTTTTAAACACTAAGCAAAATAAGTTCCTATTCCTACAGAACACTCTGAGCTTATTCTGATGATCTGGGTGGAATATCAGCTGCATTAGCTTAAGAAATCACCTGGGAAAATGATAGAGCACACTTCTGAGTGTATCTGGATGGGTCATGGACGAGTGACTGAGTACAAAGAAGCTTCTTGGTCCATTTCCTAGCTGCAGTTCTTCCTTTCCCTTCTTTATTGCTGTAAGCTAAGCAACTTTGCTCTGCTATGGCCTTCCATGATTTTTCTCCCTTGTAGCTAGTCACCCATGAACTAAATCCCCTTGGAATTATAAGTCCAATTATACAACTCCTGCTTTAAATTGTTGGTGTGGAGTAATACATTCCAATGCTGGGGAAGCTGACTAATACAGAAAACTATATCAAAAGTGGAGTCATTATTGTGATTCTTCCTGGACATGTATCTCTGAATGATTTGGAACTAGTCTTCAGGAGGAATTTATAAAAGTTTAGAGATGAAGGATAGAAGAGCCCTGGAATACTGCAAACAGAGCCTCATGGACAATTCTGGCCATACCTCAGAGAACTAGAATGCTTATAAGAATGCAGATAGTATATGCCAGGCTCAGGATGTTTCATTTGGGAACAAGGACTCCACTAGGGGTGTACTATGTTCTATATGTACCATGTTCTGACAAAAGAAAACATCAATATGGTTTGTTCATGTCCAGAGCCTTTGCAGGAGATTAAGATTAAAGGCAGTGGACAAAGTGGTCTGATGAAGGAAATCTGAAGACATCTCAACATTTAGGCTTTGTCAGAAGTATTTGTGGCTGTTTTTCAGCTAGATTTATGGTGAGAAGTTTGGGCAAAACATAGAGGAGAAAAATTTGAGAAAATTAAATTTTGACGAAAAAGCAAGCACATGTAAAATTGGAAACACTGACAGTATAACTGTGAGAAATTAGTACCATTAAATAGAAAACAAGTTTGTTGTACAGGAATAAGGAGAGCTATGCCCTGAGAGTATCTCGGGAATCACCAGTGCCTCATCATCCCAACCTCAATGCCACAAGTGTCAACTTTTCACTTGAGAAGAGAGATCCAGGAACCTCAGCTAAAGGAGGGTCTCCTAGGGAATTAGTTACACAAGATTCATTTCATTGTGCTCAGATATTCATGTACTCAGGAGTTTCTTCAGCCATGATGCAAGAATGTGTGGTCACTGTTCCCTCTGTGAGACGACATTGGTGTACTACACGCAATAGTTGTTTTGCTAGCAAGAAGAATGAAAGAGTTGGGAGAAAAGGAAATTTTAACCAAGATTTTGAGTGGAAACCCAGAGGCATCAGACAAGAAACCTTTGAGTGAATGGAAGCTGTTCCCCAGGAATTCAGAGATGCCAGGAATGTGGAACATCTGCAAAGTAAATACACAGACTTTGTGTGAAGTAACCCCAAGAGAGAGACTGTGTGGGCTGCAGGAAGCAAGATCATACAAGTGGGACTGTCTAAGCCCTTTTGCATGCAGGAAGCTCATGGTAGCCCATTTGGCACTTATGGAGCTACAGAACTTAATGTTTTTCTTACTGTCTGAGTCTTCATTTGATCTAATGCTTCTCTATCCATCATTCTGTTTTTTTGTTTTTTTGTAATGTGAATGTTTTTTTCTGTGCCATTTTACCTTAGGATTATGTGACTTGTTTTTAATTTTTATAGATATTCACGTTTAAGAATTGGCTTTGAGTCTCAAGAGTTTCTGACTTTGTCTTCTGGGAAGTTCTGCAACTATTGACATTTTGTGGAAGGACTTGTTGCAGTTCTGGCTGTGAGTGCAGGATAATTGTGCTGTGCTAGGTAGAATCATGAACTTGCTTTTTTTTCTGTTTGAAGATTAAGTTGGTTTAAGGAGATATGTTTAGGTCTCTTTCCCTGTTGTTACACACATAGGGACACCAGGCATATCAACCAAGGTCCACTTCTCACTTTGTACATCCTTTTCTCTGAAAGTTTTGCTGTCGCTGGTTCAGGTCACTTCAAAGACATATTTATCTATTTTATTTAGAGATTACATATTAATTGCCTAAATTTCAAGCAAGAAATTTAAGTATTGTGTCATTCATTTACAATATACACAATGTGAGAAATTCTATTTTTTACCAAAAAAAGTGTGTGCCCAGATTTTGAACAGAAATACTAATGTTAGAGATAAAAGACAATAAAAAAGATAAAATACTTTGGATTACACTTTGACATGTGCAATATTGGGTCCAGCCCTCCATCCAGGAGAGCACAGCAAGCCTGTGACATTGCCAGTGACACCACTCTTCACCCAGGACTGGCAACTGAGAGAAAATCAGCTACACAGTAGGACCCTGACAATGGTGCACATGAGGCATAGGCAAAACTAGTGAAATTTGAAACACTGAAATAGGAAACAACAGGTGAAAATGAAAAACAAAAAAGCAAAATGCAATCTCAGACCTCCAACCCCTCTGGAACAAATACAGGAAACATTGACATAGAAGAAATTGGAAGGTATATACTTGAAATTTCTAAAGATACCAAGCAAATTAAAGAAACAAATCTATGAGGCTACAGAGGAAATAAGACCAGAAATAGTCTAGGTAAAAAAGGAAATGGCATCCATAATGAAAGAATTGCTCAACATAGCTAGAGAAGACATAGACAAAAAATAGAGAAGCATGGGAAAATGATGGAAAACTTGAATGAACAATATAGGAAAAGATTAGAAATACATGAAACAGATTCAAATAAATACCTTTAAAGATTCCACTGAGAGTTGGATAAATTACTGAAACAAAGCTGAAGATAGACTTTCAGACCATGAATACAGAAAAAAGGCTAGAGACCAAGAAAGGAAAGAGCTGCTAAAAATAATATGGGACCATGAAATAACAATTCAACATCACCAAGTTGATGCAAAGTAAAATAATACAAGATTTATTAGTGTCAATGAAGAAGCAGGAGTCAATGCAAATGACATTCAACAACTATTTGCAGAAGTAATAGCAGAAAACTTCCTAAGCATAGATACAGAATCTGACATACAGACATCAAGGCATATAGAAACCCTAACAGTCATAACCAAAATAAACTTACACCCAGACATACAGTAATCAAGATCCCAGACTCAGCACAAAAACAAGGAAAAGAAACAGATTACCTATAAAGCAAAACCCATTAGAATCACAACTGACTTCTCAACACAATCCCTCAAATCAAGAAGTCCTTGGAGTGTGATATTATAAACCCTAAAAGAAAACAACTTCCAACCTATACTGATGTACCCTAAAAAATTACATTTTAAAATTAATAGAGAAATAAGATACTCCCATGAAAAGGAACAACTGAAGAAATTCATGGGCATAAATCCAACCTTACAGAGAGTCCTGAAATTTGTTCTAGATAGTGATAATAAAATGTACATGATTCCAAGAAAAACATCAGAAAGCAACCCCCAAATAGGGCAAGCAATTAAACAGAGGAAAAAAATAGGGAACCAGCAACATGAAAATAACATGACAAAGATAAGCCAATACATATCAATTATAACCATCAATATAAATTCACCAATTAAAACAAACAGACTGGAAGAATGGACTGAGAAACTAGCTCTAGCAATATGCTGTATAAAAGAAATCCATTTAACTCAAAAAGAAACTCATAAGCTAAAAGTCAAAGGATGCAAAACAATACTCCATGCAATAGGAACCCAGAAAACAAGCAGGGGTAGCTATTCTGTTTGCAGAATGTGAACTTCAAAAGTAATCAAAAGATATAAAGAAGATAACATATTTATCAGAAGAGAAAATTGAGATGAAGAAAAAACAAATATATATGCAGCAAATATGGGAGTACCCAATTATATAAGACAAATATTAATAGACATGAAAAGTCAAATAAGCAATGACACAAAATTGTAACAAGGGAACCTTAATACCCCACTGTGACAAGGAGATAGATCAACTAGACAAAAAATCAGCAAAGAAATAGCAGAACTGAATCAAATATGTGAACAAATTGACTTAGTAGATGTTTATATTGTACCAACAAACGTCAGAATACACATTCTTCTCAGTTACACATGGGCCATTCACTAGAATAGATCATATGATAGTTCATAGAACATGCATAAGTAAGTGCAAAAGAATTGATTTATGCCATGAATACTATCTGATCATACTGCTATGAAAGTGAAAATCAATGGCAGAAGAAACTGCAAAAACTCCTTAAATACATGGAAGTTAAATAATACCTTCTTGGAAAACCAATGGGTCACAGATGAAATTAAAGAATACATTAAACAATATCTATAATCAGATGAAAATTGAAAAGCACTGCATACCTGTGGAAACCTGTGGGATGCAATGAAAGCAGTCCTAGGAGGGAATTTATAGCAATGAATTCTCACATCAGAAAACCTGAGCACAAACAATCTAAAGCAACACTCAGAATTTTTATAAAAAGAAGAGCAAATCATGCTCAAAGCCCATAGAATAGGAGGAAATTATAAACATTAGAGCAGAAATTAACTCAACTAAAAAAAAAAGAAAAGAAATTAACTCAACTGACACTAAGAAAACAATACAAAGAATTAAGGAATAAAAGAGTTGGTTCTTTGAAAGAATAAACAGCATCAATAAACCCTTAGCAAACCTTATCAAAAGAAGGAAAGAAAAACCACAACATCATTTACTGAGGAATGTAAAGGATGAAATCACCACAGATTTTATGGAAATTCAGAAAATTATCAATACCTACTTCAAATATCTATAATTGCATAGGATGGAAAACAGAAGAAATGGACAGATTGTTAGAAATGTATGAACTTCCAAAGCAGAATCAAGAAGAGGTAAAACTTCTGAATGACCCATTATTAGCTAATAACATTGAAAATGTAATTAAAAACTTTTTTGCCAACAAAGAAAAGTCCAAGTTCTGATAAATTGGTAGCTGAATTCTACAAGAAATTTAGAGAAGCCTCAATGCCAATACTACTCAAACTCTTTAATGAAGTTGAAGAGGAAGCAATTCTCCTTATCTTATCCCTAGAGGCAAATATTACCTTGGTACCAAAACCAGAAAAAGACCCAACAACACCAACAAAAAGAAATACAGGTCAATCTCTCTAATGAACACAAATGCAATAATCCTTAATAAAATACTAGCAAGCAGGACACAGAAAATCTCCAAGATTATACACCATGAGCAGGTGGGATTCATCTCAGAAATGCAGGGATGGTTTAATATATGCAAAAAAAATTCAATGCACCATATTAACAGAGCCAAAGGAAAAAAATTACATGCTCATCTCAAGAGATGTAGAAAAAGAATTTGATAAAATCCAACACTTATTCATGATAAAAACCCTACAAAAATCAGAAAATATGGTCTCTACCTCAATCTGATAAAAAACGTCTATGACAAACCAATAGCCAACATCATATGATATGGTCAAAAACTGAAAGCTTTCTCTTTAAAATCAAGAACAAGACAAGAATGTGCCCTATCATCACTCAAGGAAAAGTTAATACTCATATGATTTGATCAGTGTTGTGTGTTTATATCTGGAAATCTAAGCACTCTTTTCCAGATAACGATATCTAATATAATAACAACTGTCAAATTCCTATCATGTTTTGAAAGCCTATATTGTAATTGTTTTAGGTTTTTTGTTGTGGTTGTCGTTGTTTGCTTTGCTTTTTATTTTTCATTTCTGTGCTTTTGTTCTCTTGAAAACAACAAAAAAAAGATATATGCTATATCTCTGAAATAGAAAAAATATTCCAAGTTATTTGACAACAGTTTCTTTACATTATAAGTGACCAAGAATGTAGGTAAGAATAAACTGCTGGGAGAAGAAGGTCATTTTCAATCCTTTGTTCTTTATTCACTGATTTCTATTTGAAATTTTTCACCTAATGCTTAAGTGACAACAACTCATGAACTACACTAATACTCATGATCCAATGATGATTTTAAATATTTTGTTTGTACAAAAGTATTCATTACCTTTCAAAGCAACCATTCATTGATTATTGTATATGGAGGAATTTGTGCTTGTGATTGTATTTTTTTTAAAGACAGATCAAGGTTTAAATGGTACACACCTTCAATGTCTTTGCTTTAAAATTTGCTATCATCCTACATAATTAATTTTAATTTGCTCAATGTCAGTCTTTTTAAAGGTAGTTTGATGTTGATTCCTTTAAATTTTATGTTTCAAAATGATTTGTGCTCTTAAGAATTTGTAGTAGGTACTTTATGTGAAAAGAATGTAAGCAAGAAAACTAAAAAGTACAAGGGTGATTGGTAAAAAAATAATGTCTTTCCATAAGAGAAGTATTCTTTTCTATCCTCTGTACCTTCAGAAATGTCAAGTTAAACCAAATTTTAGTACTTCTCCCATGTATCTATGTACTTCCTGAGGAAGTATTGTTATAGTTTTAAAGAGGAGTTTGTATGATTTTCAGTATTGTTCCTGTACATGTTTTTGTTCATAAATAATGAAGTTTCAAAGCAAGACCTAACTAGAAGACAACTGAAATAATCATGTTCATTTTCTGTTAATCTTCACATGTCTAGACCTGGTCATGATTAATTTGAGACAGGAAAATTGGCATAGGCTATAAATTCATTTCAAAATTGAGTAAAACATTTCTTAAAAATGCCTTCACATTAACTTTCTTGAATCTGAAATTAGAGTCAGGACCAGATCAAACTGCATCTAAAATTTTTAGAAATAACACACACCATATTTTTTAACATTTTAAATTTATGAGTACACAAAGCCATTTCTATAACAGTTTATTTAAAAAGAACCAGGCTATATGTTCACTTTAAATTTTAAAGCCTGGCGAGGTAGCTGGCTAATGTAGGAGAGACAGGGTGTAGGCATAAGTTAAAGAATTCTTAGCTGGGGGAATCAGTTCAGAGCTTTCACACACCGAAGGGTGTATGTAGGTAACTTGAGGTCCTAATTTTTTTTACGGCTGCATAACATTACTACAAATTTATGACTTTCAACAGGAATGTATTGTTTTACAAAACTGTGCATGTCGGATGTCTGGACACTGCGTTCATAGATTCTTTCCTATAAGGATTGTTCTTAGTTTTGATCTGGACTTGCAATCTTCTTGCAAGCTCATTCATTGCTGTTTTAGTACCAGTGTGCCTGTTTCCTTACCTCCTAGAAACCAGGCACATCTCTGAGATCCTAGAGAAAATTCTCAGGTCTCTGTCATTCAACTCTCTCCATCTCAGAAACAGAGAACTTACGTGATGTCAAATCCCTGTCACCCCATTGAACCCCTTTAAAATCTCTTCTGCTCCAAGCAGAAAAGACTGCCTTTAAGGGGCTCATTTGCAACAGATCCCCTCCTCGAAAGTGGCCTATGGAGATGAATGGAGGCAGAAGTGGAGTCTCATTGCTCAAACGGAGATCAGCACACATGAACTTAGACATCAAAAAGGGGAGAAGTGAGAAGGCAAAGACCAGTAGCTGTGTTTCTGATAAGTCACAGTAACAGTACCAGGACAAGACAAATTGTATTTAAGGATGAATAGGCCTGGGTAAATGTTATGAAACATCACCTCTTTTCTTATTCTTCTTTTTTTTTTTTTTTGGTACTGGAGATCGAACTCATGACCGCATGTTTGCCAGGCAGGTGCTTATGCTGTTGAGCTAAATCCCGGCCCCCTCTTTTCTTCTTTTATTTTACAAAACATTATTACCTACTTTCTTAGCAAATTAATTAGAAAAAGATGGTAAGGATTTCCTGTTTTAAGAATGAGCCCAACAAAATGAGTTTTCTTCTCACTTTATCCTCACCGCAGTCTTTGGGGTGACAACTCCAGTGCAATCATTGCTACGTGATGGTGCCACCCATCATGCAGCAAGTCTGAAATGACTTTTCTTCTGTTGATCTTGCATGGCCACAGCCCTTGGTGTGACTGTTCACTATTGGGGACATGCCTGGATCCCCAGTCTCCCAAAGGAGTATACGACGAAGGCTTAAATAAATGAGATAAGTGGTATGATTTTAAGGCTCCAGGAGGATCAAAACCCTTCAGCAGAGTTTGGGACTCTGAGGGTTAAGACAGGGAATGCCTCTGGACCGCCTTTATTTATTTAGGGGGTTAAAATGGAAAACCAGGAAACTGAACAGACCTTGGGAGTGGCTTAAGGACTTTGCAAGTAACAATTACATTAACAAGCAGAAGTATCTTAGGAGACCTGTTGCATTTCACTACAGGGGTGAAATGCCAGGCTGCAGTCTTTATTTAGTTAATTGGGGTTGGAGCCAGGTGTCCCCAGCCCTTATCTTGCTCCGGCCATGCAGCAGCCCTGCACCTGTGTTCAATTTCCAGTTTCAGTGGCTCCCAACAGTTCACTTGTCTGCAGCACACTCTAGACAATGAACAGTTCAAAAGCAAGACTTCAGTCTTGCTCATATTTATATCCTTGGTATTGAGCGTGAAAATGAATATTTCGTATGAATTAAGTTTATGTTGTTATGAGGTAAAAGTTTTTATCAGGAAAAATTGGATTTAAGTTTGGTAATTTGAATTCTAATTCAGCTTCAATTAAATAAACCATGTGCAAATTACTAAATACTAACTTTTTTTTTTTTTGAGACAGGGTCTCTCTATGCAGCTCAGGCTGGCCTTAAGCTCACTTTGTAGTCCAGGCTGGTTTCAGCTTGCAGCAATCCTCCTGCATCAGTCTCCCAAGTGCTGGCATTGCAGGAGTGCGCCCCCACACCTGGTTTAAATACCAACTTTTTCAATGGAACAAAGTAGAGAACTGAACAAGATTATCTTTGCTTATAAACTCCTATCAATAGCTTCTTACAGAACAAATTTTCTATTTTAACCTATTTTAAATTGATAATTTTGAACTAACTGAAATTTCATTAACAATTATTTTTTCAATAAATGCCTGTGTTTATATGGTTTGCTATATATTATTAACACTTTTCATTAGATGACACTTTTAGTTTCTAGCATGAAACAGATACTATTTATTCCTTGCTTTGTTTATTCTTAGGTGTAGTTGATGATGTTATATTCAAAACAAGTACTACTATTTATTTACTATTCATTTCTTTCAACACATAGCCAATAATAAGACCTGGAAATTTTTTTCTCATTTCTTCAGAAATTGTTTCTATAGCAACCAATATTTTGAGCTGAAAAACCGAGAAATGTAGCATGAGAATGTGTGCATTTATACCAAGACTTTATATGCTCTTTTATTTTTAGTTTAGAAATTATTGATGAGAGCTCTTTTGTAAAAAAGAAATATATAAAATAATACAATGAACAATGAAGAGAAATTGAATTTATTTCCTTAATCAAAAGTAGCACATTTCAGACAATTTATCTATAAATAATTACCAATAATATTTATGATATAAATTAATTGTATGACTATTCAAATAATCTCTGGAAATAGAATGATGTATGATATATTATGAAATCATTTTTTCTTAAGCACAATGAGGCAAAATGCTTCAGAAATAAAATGCTATTTATAATGATATGTCATTCATCTAATTTACCGTGTCTATTTTTGATTTTTGTTCTGTGTGATAATTTTCCAGCATTTATTTCTTTATTTTTGCTGTTTTAGATTCATTTACCTCATAATTTTTCCAATTTTTCCTCCAATCCTTTCTCCTTACCTACAAAACAAGTAACAACTGTCTATATAATCCTAGCAGAAAAGCTTTTCATTTTATCCCAGACTTATTTTCCTACAAATGATACTTCAGGCCCCTACAAAGCTGTCAGCTGAATTTAAAGACTTTCATCTCCAGTCCCACCAGAGCCTTATTTATGATTAAAGCTCTGTGTCAAAACTTCACTCCTCACAAGATCCTTCCTTAGGGCCCCACAGCCTCTGCTCCTTGTAGAATCTACCCCCATGTTTAAAAAAGTAATCGTGTCCCTCTCCTAGTCTTCTCTAATAGTCACTTCCATGTGCGACTGACTCCACAGAAAACTCTGTTTCCCATCTCTGAATTCCTCCACATCTCCTAAACTCAATGTCCATTATGTATTACATTGCATCCCTAAATTTCATTTAAATTTCTGTTAAAAAGAACATTTGCAGATAAGTTCAAGGAAGTAATGTGAGACTAAACCAGAAAGATAGCGTTTGGAGATCACAGCATTCATGTTCCTATAAGAAGTAAAAGAGCTCTGGCTCCCATTTGCTAAGGAGGTTGACCATATGCAATGTAGCAAATGGGGGGATTTCCTTCTACCATCTCTTTGAAGGAAAATATTGTTATCACTGTTTTGCTTTGTTCTGATTAATTGTATTGCTCTATTCAATATTCTGTTTTGACATGTTCTCTAATGTTCTGTATTTGGTTTGATTTTGCTATACCTGATTGAAAGAACAACTGTTGTGAAGGTAACGAGATATACCACGGCACCTATTACTGTTATCCTGATAATCTGTTGTGACGTTCTGTACCAATTTCACTGCACTGTCTCAACTGGCTTTGTTCTGTCTTGCTCTGTTGTATTCCACTACCTTCAAGATAATAAAAATTAAAATTGGACTGGAAAAAAAAAGAACAAAGAGAGACATCAGTGGACTAGCACAGAGGAAAAGCCATGCGAGGACACAGTGAAGACGTAGCCACCCACGCACCAGACGGAAGGCTGCTCCAGAAATGGGCTGCGTTGGCATTTTGACTTAGTTTTCCTGTCGCCAAAAATGTCAGAAAATACATCTCAGTGGTTTTAGACACCAGCCTGTGGTGGTCTTTTATGGCACCCTGAGCAGACAGTCTGACGAGAGATGTCTGAATTAAACTGGCCATGCTAAGGAAATCGTCTTGCTTTTCTTACATCAATCTCAGATGCGTTTTATGCCAGTGTAAGGAGAGTTACTGATTATTTCTGCTGTGCTCAAACAACTGTAGAAACAACAACAAAAATTAGTAGAAACTATTGCTTAACATTAAACAGCAAGTGCTCACCAACTTTCCTCTTCTTTTTGCAAGCTATCTCCTGGATTCTTTCACAAGCACATTTTTCTTTATTGCATCTGTATTTTCCAGGCTTTCTCTGTTCTCACAGAAGAGACAAATCTGATGTAAATTTTTTATATGGTACCAAAAGAGTAGGCCACAAAAGCAAAAACAGACAAGTGGTATTGCATCAAACTAGTTTCTGCACGGAAAAAGACACAATCAATAGGATGATAAGATAGTCTAGGAAAAGGGGCAAAGTATTTTCAAGCACATATAGACAAGAAGTTGAAATCCAAAATACGTGAGAAATTCAAATTAACCTATAGCAAGAAAGAAATCCACTGAAAAATGCATAAAAAGTTGATAAAGGCATTTCTCAAAAGAAAACATAAATGTTGTCATCATGTATGTGAAAAAACCAATTACCAACACTAGTTACCTGGAAAATGTAAATAAAATCCTCAGTGAAAGATTCCCTCCTTCCTGCTAGGACGTCTGTTATCAAAAAGAAAGAAGGCAAGTGTGGGAGAAAAGGAACAATTACAAACTGTTGGTGGCAATTTAACTTATGTGAGTTGTGTAACCATTGTAGAAGTGAAGATACTTAAAGGTAAAATGTTTGCATTATGCACAATATCTACAAAGTAAATTATCTATACTGCATTTGAATATTGCAAGGATCTGTAGTTAGAAGTCTTGGCTATAATTTTGACAGCTACTCAATTTATGGAGAATCAGTCATTTATCTGTAAAACTGATGTGAAAGGTTGACAGTTGCTTAGGAAGGAACCTGGCAGGCACTTAGGCATGTTAAATATTATGGAATTTCATAGAAATTATTTAAAATAGAACTACAATGTGGTCCAGGAATCCCACTTCTGGTCTGCACCCCCAGGAAGTGATATTGGTGGGTTGAGAGGAGGTACAACCCTCTCCTCAGTACAGGATCAGTCTGAACAAGGACATTTATGTTTGGGCCATATTATCTTATTCAATTAATTATGCTTCTGACATTTTAAACTTTGTGTATGAAATACATACACAAGCATAAGTTGACTAAAATAATACTATTTTTATCATTGAAAAAGATGTGAATACTCAGAATTTTTTGTTGCTTTTGTATTTTTGCACATGTGTGATAACTTGTACATTAAATCTGTCACACAATTTCATTTTTATATTATTTGAAATTATCTGGTCAGTGCATCTTCCAACACTGACACAGGGGCTATGTCTCTGAACTAAAAGTATGCTATAACTATGGAGCTTAGAAAAATATATGGCACCTAATACATATTCTAAATTGGCTGAATGAATGAGTTGACTACAATGATGATTTATATAATAGGCAAATCAATAGAAAAACTTCTCAGACATCAGGATTTGGCTCACGCTTGGTAGATATAATGAGTACTTCCTGCTTCAATTATAATAAGAGGGCTGTCAGACTCTCTTTAAATTCCCAAGTTAAACTTGGTCTCAAAAATTTGAATGCATGATACTTCATTCTACTGCTTATCTATTAATGATGATATTAGTATTTGTTTGAAAATGCTGTCTGATCTTTAAAGAACAAGAATTCTTTTTCATCTTTTTCTAAAAAGAAAAAGCAAAAAGGATGATATGATCAGGATCAGAGAATAAATACTGAATGTCAGAACTTTGGATTATCCATTTTTAATGAGCTCTGAGTCTAGAGAAAATACATTCCACTAATAACCAGATGATATGAAAACTTAGATGGTCATTGACCTGTTCTAGCCAATCAAATGAAGCATTTTCATCCTATGAATAATTAATTTCAATGTAAAACTAAGTCAGCTGCTTTAATATCTAATTAAAGTGTTACTATTGTTTCACCGTTAGTGAAGATACTTACAGGTAAAATGTTTGCATTATGCACAATATCTACAAAGTAAATTATCTATGCTGCATTTGAATATTGCAAGGATCTGTAGTTAGAAGTCTTGGCTTTACCTTTGACAGCTACTCAATTTATGGAGAATCACTCATTTATCTGTAAAACTCACGTGAAAGGTTGACAGTTGCTTAGAAAAGAACCTGGCAGGCACTTAGGCATGTTAAATATTATTTAAAATAAATAATATGTGTTAAATAGTAGAAAAAATGTGGTCAGTTTTAGGGATTAACTCTAAAACTTAGAACACGTAATAATGTACTGTTAGATATAGTATGGAGATAATACAGTAAGGTTCTCTCATTTTTTTCATACAAAAAGTATGAACTCATAGTTAAGTAATTCATAATCCTCCAATAAATTAAGGGCAGAAGGAAATTTAGAGTGAACATTAGACCTTGTTTTCTTTCCTGTAAATCAGTGTAGCATACTTCCACTTAAATGTTATTAAATGTAGCCATCCTTTTTAAATATTTGAATGATATCAATACATTGATAATTTTAAAATTACAGGTAGTCCATTTAAGTATTTTAACATGTAAGTTATGTAAAATATATGTTCACGTAATATATTATTTTTTTCTCTGAACTATTTAAAAACTCACTTTTCACTGAAGATCAGTCATTCATTGTGACGAACTTATTTTTACATAATGAAATGACATTGTAGTCTATTCATTAATCCTATTGGAGGAGAAACCAGTAAGCAGCCTGCTGCCCTGGTAAGTGACTGTGGTCTGGCAAGCCGTGGCCACCCCAGGGCGGGGAAACCAGAAGCAAGAGCGGTCTCCTGAGATCCCCGCCATGCTGGAATTTAGGGCGCCGAGCCAACCAGTAAGCAGCCTGCTGCCTACTGGGGTGCGGGCTTAGAATCAAACATACCACATCCACCCCCACCCCCCCCACGCCCCCACCCCCATTAACAATTGGGATCCAGGGCTCTGGGTATCTCTTAGCAGGTGACCATATTTGGTACAGCAAGTCGGGGGAGTTTCCTTCTACTATCTCCGAAGGCAGATATTTTTATCGCCGTTTTGCTTTGTCCTGATTAACAGTGTTGCTCTATTCAATACTCTGTGTTGATGTGTTCTATAATGTGTATTTCTTTGATTTTGCTGTACCTAGTAGAAGAACAATTATTGTGAAGACAACGAGGTATACAATGTTGCCTGTTACTGTTGTCCTGGTGACCTGCTGTGATGTTCTGTGCCAATTTCACTATACTGTCTCAATTGGCTTTATTCCATCCTTTTTTTTCTGTTTGCAGCCTCACTGTGTGTTCACTTTGTATGCCTCAATTTTGTAACATGAACAGCCATTTCTGGGAGGACAGTATGTGGTTTGTCAACTAGTGATTTATGGTTTTTTTTTAGGTTTTGTATTGTTTCTATCCGTTTTTCTGTATTGCTTTTTTTTCTCTTTAAATAAAATTTTTAAAAAAATCCTATTGGAGGAAATTGTTTATTTGTTATTTATAAACTGAGATAGCCATTTTGTGAAATTAAGTAGAATACTGGTAAATATGACTCTGAATTTTAAACACAGTAGGGAGATGATTGTTAATCCTTTATTAACTTTTTTGTTTTCCTGAGAAATTGTGAGACTAGTAGTATTGAAAGTATGTATTTTAGAATAAAAATTTGCTTCATAAATTCTTGAACTTTATAGTTATCTAGCATTTTCCCTTAGAGAAATTCCTACCTAATAATTCCTAACAAATAAATTTAAGCAAACTGCAAAAGCTGCAAACTAAGATATTTTATAAAATATGTATTATATTTATATATAATGTAGCTTATGGAAAAACTTACTACATGTCTGTACAAATAAAACTATACAGCTATAGAATTACAAAGTCGTTTATACAAAACATTAAACTTTTGCACATCAGACTGTTATTCATAATGTTAAATTTTGTGAAAAATGCATTTATATTTCAGGAATGAAAGAAAAAAAAGAATGACAAATGTACTAATGACATGGCTAGGCAATTCAAATAATAGATACAAGAATTTCTAAAAATCCATGACTGCATTTTGTGTTATGAGCAATTGCCAATGCTCCACATGTAAAAAGATACCACTTATGCCTGTCAATTGGGCAAAAGAAATTGTGGTCACATTTGATATTTGAATGGATAGAAACAAAGGCACCAACTTAGAAATCTTTAGGAGTATGAATCTCAAGTTTTCTAAGCACAGTAGGGAAATCATAGCATTAAAAAACCTTTGAATGCATAATCATCTCATAATTCTAATTATGTTTTAATTTTGTACACAATTATATTGATACAAAATTATGGTAAAGTGTCTTATAAAATGTTGCATATAATCACAAGAAATGTTTTGAACTTTGAAGGAAAACCATTACATTCTTTTTTTTAAAGAACAGAAATTTGTAAAACGCAAGGAATATGAAACAATTTGAGATTAGACCATGTAATAATTCTAATACAAGGATGTATTGAACATCTTCTGGTGAACATTTAAATTTAAAATTTATTAAAGAAAAAGACACTGTCTTCTCAAAATAGTCTCCACAAAAGCACTTATCCAGTTGTTATCACCTTCTGAAGCAGTTCTGGATGTCTGCTTTTCAAATGTTTTTACAAGATATGATCCAGCTCATGAGTTCAATCCCCAGTACCTAAAAACAAACAAACAAAAATTCAGTAACACTGCCATCGGGAAAACACTACGCTGTGTGCGCTCCTCCACCTCACTCACTGCAGGGAGCACCGTGCAGCTTCGGGCCCCGGCCTCCAAGTCATAACGGCGGTGATCATTAAAGGTTTTGAACAGATTCAGGACATCAAGGCGGCCATGACAGTGCAACAAATAACAGTCAGGAAAGAAAGCTTTCAGAACTGCTTCAGAAAGTAACAAAATGATGAAATAAGTGCGTTTTAAAAGAGGAGGGGCATTCTGGGAGGAGTTAATATCAAATGTCTTTGACTGTAATTTTAAAAATGTAAACTCATACATCCTCTTTATAGACTTGTCTGATGCTGGAAATAATATCAACTAAAATTTTTTACAACTACTGAGTTAAAAAAGTGTATTAAGGGGCATTCGCATCTTTCTTCCTTGAACAAAGAACACTGCATTGAATGTACTATATATTCTTCAGTAACTTATACTAGAACAAATGTTGAAAATCAGCATAACATATAGGTAATTTCTAGAAACAGTATTATTCTCCACTTATCTAAATATCTGCCCTCATGCATATTACTACATTATGGGGATTGACTATGTCTCATTATGTATTTTGAAACCCAATAACATGAGCTTTCCGCTTTGGTACTTTTTCCAAATTCTTTTAACTCATCTAGGTCTTTAACTTTATTATATAAATTAGATAACCAATTTTTCATTTTCTCTTTTGACGTGATTACATCAGATCCATAGGCCAGGTTTCTTCTTTTACTGGTATGATTATATATCATATCATATTATGTATCTAGTGTATATTTATGTCTGTTTTCTGTGTTGCTATATATAGTTATTTTATATAATTTTAATGAAATATTCCTGTTTTAGGCATTTATTTTTTTATCTGTTGATTGCATGTTGCTATATATAATTATTTTGTATAACTCTTAATGAAATATTCCTGTTTTGGAAACAGCAAACACAGATTACAGCACATGACTTGTTGTACTGACCTAAGCCTATTAGAGTTGGAAAAAAACTTTTAAAATACGTTCAATGATATGTCTCAACACTGTGTGGAAACAACATTTGGTTCACATGACTGGAAAATTCATAATTTGATTAATTACATATTTATATCTTACTTTTTCTCTTTCAATTTCAACTTACAGTTAATCCAAATATGGTATTTATGTCAAGATTTAACATGGAACAATGGAATAGATCACTAGCTCTGTATTCATTTCTACTTGGAAATACTTCCTCTGAAAGACTGCTTTTCAGGCTTGCAGTAAGTGGCAGAAGCATTGTGTTGGTCTTAGCAAAAAAGAAACATTTTTATTTTCTTCTTCACATGAATGTGTGTGTATGTTACTAGTGATTGAACCCAGTACCTTCACACTGAGCTACATCTGCATCTATCTGTCTATCACCTGTCTATCATCTGTCTGTCTATCCGGAGAATGAGTCTCACTAAATCACCAGCTTACAGTTCTCTTCTCTGCCTTCCCACAGCACTGAAATTACAGGTGTGCACCACCACACCTGGCTACCAAAATGTCATTCTTGATCGCTTCGTTTTTCTAAACTACTCGTTTGTGTAAGGGGTAATTCTATTAGTTTTATTTTCAAAATATATCCTAGGTCTGAACAGTTCTCCACCCCTATTGACACATTATTATATGTAGCTCTACTACTATCAATGATTTAGCTGTTCACTCTTCCCAATTCATTTTCATCATTTCTGTGATTCTAGTTATTGTCTTGTAAAATAATTCATTAAAAATTAAATCAAAGTAACGTCTGCAGTCAACATTTACTAGATTTGACTTGTATTTGTGTGCCTGGCTTTATTGCCCATGACCTTCCCTATATATTTTAACCACAATATTCAGTTACCTTGTCCTTTGAAATGCCTCTTCGCAGCCTCAGATCTGGGACTTTGTTCTTTTTTTCTTTTTGTCTTAAACTCTTTATATAGATAACTACAAGGGTTTTTTTTTTTTTGAGTTTGCATCTCTTCTAATTTCAACATTACTTAGCTACCTGATCTCTACAATAGCTGCTTCTATCAAAATCCTGATTAAAAACCTGTTTCAATGTCCATGTGTCTGTAACCACAGATACTTGGGAAGCTAAGGCAGGAGGATCGTGAGACGCAGGCCAGCCTGGGGAGCACAGCAAGACCTTGTCTCAGCATAAAGAAGCCTGATTAAAAGTGTATTTGGCTGACTGAAAAGTGCATTTGGCTTACATTTCAGAAGGTCCAGTCCACAGTCAGCTGGCTCTATAGCAGAAATGGCACAGAGAAAGGGAATGGAAGAGAAAAACTGCTCAACCCCCGTGTCCAGGAAGCAGAAAGAGAGAAAAAGGAGGAGCTGAACAAAAATACATTCTTCCAGGTCACACCCAGGGACACTTTACTCCATAGCAACTGCTGCTCCTAACACAGTGTTTACCAATGAATTTATCAATGAACAAATCACTTATGACAATAGTACCCCCTGATCCAGTCAACTTCCGTAAGTCCTGCCTCTAAGTACATGAGACTTTGAGGGACCTGTTTTATCTGTATCTATATCAACCTGTATCTACATTTATGTCATCTATGTCTATATCCAGAGGTAAAATTATTTTGTAATTTTCATTAGCTTTACTTGATACAGGTAAATGCAATGGGAGCAGGCAATTTTGATTATGGAAGTATCGGCAGCAATTAGAAAGATGCTTAAATCATAGCAATTGCTCAACTAAATTTTTCATAAATGAATTAATCAATGAATGGGTTCTGTGTTGAATCTTTGTAACATTTTGGATTGCATAGTACATTAAAAATCCAGTTTTACAAAAAGAAAACTCAAAAAACTCTTCTGGTTTAATATATTGTGGCAGGCTTTGATAGTTCAATGTTTATGTTGTCTTTTTTTCATATACACTAAACAGAAGAAATCCATTCTTTCAGAAAAATAGAGAAATCAATAAGACTGAAAGTCTCCCTTTAGAATTAAAGGTAATATACTGGTCTATTGGTTGTAAATTAAGCATGTGGAATCAGAATGTAAATTCAGCAATTTTCAGGGAGTATTTAAAATACAATGATTTTTAAATTTATTTTCTTGGTACAATTTAGATATACATTCATCACAGGGAATTTATACCCATACTTAATATACTTGATTCTTCTTTTTTCTCCAACTTCTCCTTCTTCCAATCCCTTTCCTCCTTATTTACAAAAAAAAAGTAGTTTCCAAGAATAAAAGAAAAGATATACATTTTATACAAGCTCTTATCTGCAAATATAGTCACCCTGTACAGCAGTGGCCCCTGGAGTAGAAACAGGTAAAGTGAAAGCCCATGAGCAGTGAAATGATATGGACGGAGAACACACAAAGTATTTCAAGCAAAAGCCTCGAATGGAAAGACGAAACTGCTAACTTGTTTAACTGTTGGCCTTATGTTTTTAGGTTATGCCTCATGGTTATTTCCACACAGAATGTTCTAGATGTAATAAAAACAGAGATTTATTTAAGAAGTGTGAACAAGTGCTATCAACAGCCTAACCCAACTTGGTTAGCTAATTTTTCATAAAATAAGACCCACAATTACTCAGTATTATGGCCAGACGCTAAATGCATTGTAAAAAGTTGTCTGGAACTTATGCCCTTAAATGATTTTTATGACCACTTTAGTTGTTAGCAGAATATAAGTACTCACAAAGCAACTAAGCAAATAAAAATGTTTTAATCACATTTATATTTAACGATGTCTCTTTACAGCTTAAAATAACTGCTTCAAAGTTTCAAAATGTATCATCTGTCTTGAATTTTTGAAACTCTTGTGAGCTATGCTAATGGATTTTTTAAAGCACACCCGCTAGGAAGTTCTAAGTTCTACAAATTCAATATTCACAATACAAGGTTTTGGTTGCTCAGGATTAAAATTACCTAATTATTCATAGTTAGCTACAAAAATATAACTTAAATATGTATCATATTTAATACAGAATTTTCAAAAATTCTCCACCAGACCTTTTCAGAGCAAACAAAATTGCATGTGTAATTAATTGTATTACAGGCTGCCCTGGTAAGTGACTGTGGTCTGGCAAGCCGCGGCCACCCCAGGGCAGAGAAGCCAGAAGCAAGAGCATCTCCTGAGATCCCCGCCATGCTGGAACTTAGGGTGCCGAGCCAACCAGTAAGCAGCCTGCTGCCCTGGAAAGTGACTGTGGTCTGGGGAGCTGCGGCCACCCCAGGGCGGGGAAACCAGAAGCAAGAGCGTCTCCTGAACTATCATACATGTTCAGATTCCAATAAGACACAGTGTGGTAGATAGAACCAATGGTAGTAGAGCAAAAAAAGCATGGTAGGACTTCTGAATATGTGTGATAGTTCAAACAATTTTTTTTCTTTTTTATCAAAAATGAGATATTATAGTACCCATTGATCATTTTCTGTTATTCGGTTCAGAAAGCCCTGTAATTCTTTCACTCTATGTATGGCTTAATACTATTGTGTTATGTTTGATATTATTGTATTCGAAACTATGCTCAACTATAGCAGAGTAAGAGATATGGTGTTAGCTACTGTTGATGTCCAGTTGACTTAATGTAAAGTACTGTGTTGCCTATGTTGTCCTGTTCTGATCTGCTCTGTACTGCCCCCTTTTGTTTTATTCTCTTTCAAATTAAAAAAAAAA
>PVJX010001661.1:0-55493 GCA_004027295.1 Dolichotis patagonum
GCAGGAGTGGCAATCCTGTTTGCAGACAATGTGAATTTCAAACCAAGAATGATCCAAAGAGATAAAGAAGGTCACTACATACTAGTTAGGGGAAAACTTCAAGAGGAAGAGATAACAATCTTAAATATATATGCACCAAATTCCAGAGCACCCAGCTATATAAAGCAAATACTAACAGAAATGAAACATCAAATAAGCAATAATACAATTATAACAGGAGACTTTAACACACCATTGTCCCAAAAGGACAGATCAACTAGACAGAAAATCAACAAATACATAACAGAACTGAATCACACCTGTGAACAAATGGACTTGATAGTTGTATACAGAGTGTTCCATCCAACAACATCAGAATACACCTTCTTCTTTTTTACTATTTTAAAGGGAAAAAAAACTGGAAGGAAACAAAAATTAAAAACTGCAACAAAAGCAAAATGGCAACAGTTGTGATACAGGATTTCAAAACAAGATGATAATTATTTAACAATGATTATTATATTGTGTATTGTAAGACAACAGGAGTTCATCACTGTCTATCATATTGTCTCTTGTTTTCTTCTAAATAGTCTAAATCTTCACATACAATGAATTCATACAAAACAAAATAGTATTAAACTGATTAGAACGGAATGGTGAAGGCATTACAGGTCTTCAAAACCAGACAATAGGGAAGTAAACAATGGCTGCCTTATGTCTCTCATTCTGTTCAAAATAGCTGTCCATACCTTCATGTATGTTGAAATTAAACAATACAAAACCAAATAAAATTACTCTGAAAGAAGAATAATAGTATTGCTGGATTTCACAGCATGACACTAAAGAATAAGCACTGGGCACCATAGTGTCTCTTTTCCTTCAAAGTAGTTGTTCATCATCTGCATTATATAATCAATTTTCATAAACTGTTTAGGAAAAGTTCTGTGCATGTATGAATCTCTAAATGTATACCTAGCCTTTCTGTATTAAAGGGAAAAATAAAACAAAACAAGTTCCTAGAAAAACACAAAACAAAATAAATAGCAATAGTAAAGAGCCAAAATACTGGCAATATAGGCCTTCCAACAAAGGTAGTAGGAGCACAACTAGGGTTGTTACTTTACAAAATGATCCTCAAGATTTCCTCAGATCACCATACAAAAATATGCACAACTGTTCCAATCCTATGCTAATTTTTTGTCCCAAGAACTTATAGAATTTGTAGCACAGTCACCTTAGCTATCCTAAGTGTGTTTATATAATTTTAGATATTTGTTCTTTTCCCTTTCTTTTATCTTTGCCCTCATTTTCCCTGGGGTATTTTTCCTCCCTTTAAGTAGATTCTTATCATTTCATTGTATTTATTGAGCTTTTTATATCTTATGTGCTCTTAACATTGCTTACACTAGGGAGACTATACTGTATTTACACATGTGATTTTGACTTGTTTCACTTTTGAGTATGGTTTCAAGTTGCATCCATTTACTTATAAATATCTCCATATGATCATTTTTCATTTCTGAGTAGTACTCCATTGTATAAAAATACCACATTGTTTTTATCCTTTCCTCAGTTGATGGGCATTTAGGTTGTTTCCAAGATCTGGCTATTACAAATTTTGCTGCTATAAACATGGGTGCACATATGTCACTGTGATATGATGTTTTCAGTTCTTCTGGGAATATACCCAGAAGTGGAATAGCTGAGTCAAATGGGACTTCTAATCCCAAGTTTTCAAGGAACCTCCAGACTAACGTCAACAGTGGTTGCTCCAGTCTGCACTCCCACTAATAGTGCAGAAGAGTTCCTTTTTCCCCAAAGACTCTCCAGCATCTGTTGTTGGTAGTTTTCTTTATCCTGGCCATTCTTTCTGGAATGAGATGGAATTTCAGTGTGGTTTTAATTTGCATTTCATAATTTGCATAATGACCACTGATGCTGAACATTTTTTCATGTATTTATTTGCCATTTGTATTTTTTCATCCTAGAACTGTGTATTCATCTCAGATGCCCATTTTTGGATTGGATCGTTGAATTTCATGAATCTGATTTTTTCTAATTCTTTGTATGTTCTAGACAGAAGTCTTTTGTCTGAGGGACAGTTCACTAAGATCTTTCACATTTTTGTGGGTTTTCTTTTGATTATACTGGAAATATCTTTCAACATGCAAAAACTCTTTAATAAGACACAATCCCAGTTATTGATTCTGTGAAGTATTTGGTGTGTAGTTTGATTCTTATTCATGAATTCTCTACCTACTCTTATGTCTTCAAGATTTCTACCTACTTTGTCTTCTAACAGATTTACTGTTTCTGTTTTAATATTTAGATCTTTGATCCATTTAGACTTTAGTTTAGTACATGGTGATAGGCATGGATCTAGTTTTAGTTTTCAGCATATGGCAGACCAATTTTTCCAGCATCAGTTATTAAAGAGACTATCTTTCTTCCAGTAGACCTGTTGGGCCCCTTTATCAAAGATAAGGTGGCTGAGTGTGTTTATGGTTGTAGTCGTATCTTCTAATCTATTTCACTGATCTTCAGGTCTGTTTTTATTCCAGTACCATGCTGATTTTATTACAGTAGCTTTGGAGTGTATAACTTCAAGTCAGGGATTGTGATGCCTCCTGCCTTGCCTTTGTTGCCTAGAATTACCTTTGCTATTCTAGGTCTCTTCTGGTTCTAGATGAATTTTAGGAGTGATTTCTCTAGATCTATGAGGTATGTTAGTGGTATTTTGATTGGGATGGCATTGAATCTGTATAGTAATTTTGGGAGAATGGCCATTTTTACAATGTTTGTTCTTCCTATCCATGAATAGGGGATGTCTTCCCATTTTCTTAGATCCTCTTTGATTTTTTTTCAGGGTATTATAATTTTCCCCAAATATTCCTTTCACTTCTTTTGTTAGATTGATTCCTAAGTATTTTGTTTTTTTGGATGCTATTGTGAAGGGTGTAGATTCTCTTATTTCTCTCTCAGTGATTTTGTTGTTGGTGTATAGGAATGCTTTTGAGTTTTGAATGTTGATTTTGTATCCAGCTACAATACTGAATGTATTTATTATACCTAGGAATCTCTCAATGTGGTTTTGAGAGTCTTCTATGTAGAATATCATGTCATTTACAAATAACGATAATTTCACTTACTTTCCTATCCATATTCCTTTTATTTCTCTCTCTTGTCTAATTTCTCTGGCTAGTATTTCCAGCACTATATTGAATAAGAGTGGTGATAATGGATATTCTAGTCTTGTTCTTGATTTTAGGGTGTAGACTTTCAGTTTTTGGCCATTTAATATGATGCTGGCTGTTGGTTTGCCATAGCTGACTTTTATTATATTGAGGTAAACATCATCTATTCCAATTTCCTTTAAGGTTCTTATCATGAATAAGTGTTGGACGTTATCAAAAGCTATGGAAATCATCATGTGGTTCTTATTTTTTGTTCTATTGATATGGTGGATTACATTTATTGATTTGCATATGTTGAACGATCCCTTCATTCCTGGGATGAATCCTTATTCATAGTGTATAATCTTCTTTATTATTTGCTACATTCTGTTTGCCAATATTTTATTGAGAACTTTAGCATCTATGTTCACCTGGGAGATTGGCCTGTAGTTCTCTTTTTTGGTTAGGTCTTTCTCAGGTTTTGGTATTAGAGTAGTATTTGCTTCCAGGAATGAGTTAGGGAGAATTGCTTCCCTTTCAATTTCATTGAATAGTTTGAGGAGTATTGGCATTAAATCTTCTTTGAATTTCTTGTAGAATTCCACAGTGATTCCATCTGGATCTGGGCTTTTCTTTAATGGTAAGGTTTAGTTACATTCTTAATTTTGTTAATTTAAATTGGGTTATTCAGCAATTTTACATCTTCTTGACCCAACTTTGGTAATTCATATGTTTCTAAGAATCTATTTTTTCTGTGTTATCAAGCCTATAAGAGTAGATGTTTTCAAAATAGGTATTGATAATCTTCTGATAATTTCCACAGGGTCCACAGTGATTTACCCTTTTCATTCCTTATTGCATGAATTTGAGTTTTTTCTTTCCTTTTTAAAATAAGGTTGGCTAGGGGCCTTCAGTTTTATTTATTCTTTCAAAGAACCAACTCTTTAATTCATTGATTCTTTGTATTGTTTTCTTAGTCTCTATTGCATTGATTTCTGCTCTGACCTTTATAATTTCATCCTCTCTTTTGGCTTTGGGCTTTAGTTGTTCTTGTTTTTCTAGATTTCTGAGGTGTAGCATCAGGTTGTTTATTTGTGTTCATTCTGTTTATCTGATGTGGGAATTTATCACAATAAATTTTTCTCTGAGGACTGCATTGTATCCCAAAGGTTCCAGTAACTATTTATATTTTCATTTGCTTGTAGATATTGTTTAATTTCTTCTTTAATTTCCTCTGTAACCCACTGATTGCTCAGGAGTGTATTATTCAATTTCCATGTATTTGTGGGGTTTTTCCAGTTTCTTTTGTCATTAATTTCTAGTTTCATGGTGCTATGATTTGATAACATGCATGGGATAATTTCAGTTCTTTTGCAGTTACTTGAGAATGTTCTGTGTTCTAGTTCTATGTTCTGTTGTATGGTCTATTTTAGAGATGTATGTTCTGAAATTGGGTAGAACACTCTGTATACATCCACCAAGTCCATTTGTTCACAAGTGTGATTCAGATCTTTTATTCCTCTGCTGATTTTCTGTGTAGTTGATCTGTCCTTTTGTGTCAATGGCATGTTAAGGTCTCTTATAATTGTGTTATTGCTTATTTGATTTTTTATTTCTGTTAATATTTGTTTTGTATAGCTGGGTACTCCTGAGTTTGGAGCATATATATTTAAGACTGTTATCTCTTCCTCTTAAAATTTTCCTCTAACTAATATGTAGTGACCTTCTTTATCTCTTTGGATCATTCTTGGTTTGAAGTTCACATTATCTGCAAATGGAATAGTTACCCAGCTTTTAGGGGGTTCCTGTTGCATGGAGTATTATTTTCTATCATTTTCCTTTCAGCCTATGAGTTTGCTTTGGGGTTAGAAGGGTTTCTTGTATACAGCATGTGGTTGGATGTTGTTTCCTGATCCATTCTGCCAGTCTGTTTCTTTTAATTGGTGAATTGAGGCCATTTACATTAATGGTTGTAACTGATATATATTGGTTTACTTTTGACATGTTATCTTTCTGTTGTTGATTCTTTACCTTTCCAGTCTGTTTAATTGTTTGCCTTGCTTAGTGGGTTTTTTCCTATGTCTATCTAGAATGTCTTTCAATGTTCTTTGCAGGGTTGGTTTGGTGGTCATGAAGTTCTTCAGCTGTTCTTTGTTGAGGAAATATCTTATTTCTCCATCCATTTTGAAGGACAGTTTTGCAGTGTACATCAGTCTGGGTTGGAAGTCATTTCCCTTTATGATCTGAAATACTTCACTCTATGGTCTTCTTGACTTCATTGTTTGGGTTGAGAAGTCTGCTGTGATTCTAATAGGCTTTCCTTCATAGGTGATCTGTCTCTTCTATCTATCAGCTTTAAATATTCTGTTCTTATGTTGAATTTTTGAGATATTGACTATTATATGTCTGGCTGTTGTTTTGTTTTGGTTATGGTTATTTGGAGTTCTATGTGATTCACTGATCTGTATTGTCAGTTTCCATCTCATGTTTTGGAAATTTTCAATTATTACTTCTGTAAACAAATTCTTGATAACATTTGTGTTGTCCCCTTCTATTTCATTTACCCCTATCAATCTTATGTTGTTTTTCTTTGCATCATCTTGCAGCTGTTGAATTATTATTTCCTGATTCTTTGTTATTTTTAAAAGATCATTCCTTTCCTGTTCACTGGCTGCAATCTTATCTTCAAGGCCTGAAATTCTATCTTCACTTTTGTTGAGGCAGTTTTGCCAACTTTCAATGAAATTTTTTATTTCCTGTATATCTCTTTGAATCTGCTTCATGAATTCGGTTTGTTTCTTTTATTGTTCATTCAGGGTTTCCATCTTTTTGCATTGTTCCTCTTAATCTTTTAACTATTTCTTTTTTAGATGTGTTCAACATTTCTTTCATTACATTTATCATTTCTTCTTTTACCTGAGAGATTCTGATCTGAAATATTTTATTGCTTTCCAGAGTAGTTTCTTTACTTCAGTTGTTATCATTTCATGAATTTCAGGTGTATGGCTTACATTTTCTTCTGTGTTCATGTCTCCTAGGCTTGCTTGGGTTGGGCTGGAAGTTTGAGATTGCATTTTGCTCTTTCAGTTTGCTGTTTTCCTATATTTCTGGGTTTTGAGCAATATTCCAAAGCTTCCTCTATGCACTGGGAATCACCTGGCCCACTCTTGGCTCCTGGGGAAAATTGCAGGCAACTGCTAACTGTTTGGAGTTTACTGTGTATGGCCCAATTAGGCCTGTGGGGACCTCCCATGCATCCCTTGGTGATTTGAGGTGCTGGGAGTGGTCTTGCCAGCTAGGAGAGGTGTTCTAAAGCTACACTGTGTCCTCAGATTCAACTCATGCACTTGTGGCTCCCAGAACTGAATTCAGGCCCTTGCTAGCTTCTTGGAGGTTGATGGAAGAAAATATCACATCTTTTTTATCCATTCCTCTGTTGATGTGCATTTGGATGGGTGCACATATGTTGCTGTGGTGTGATGTTTTCAATTTTAGGAAAATAACCAGAATGAGGTTAGATTGAATGAAACCTCTAATCCTAGCTTTTGAGGACTCACCATACTGATTTCCACAGCCCACACTCTGAAAAACAATGGAGATGGGTCCCTTTTTTCAAACAGCCTCACTAGAATTTGTTATTGATTGATTTCTTGATGATAACCATTTTCTCTGGAGTGAGGTGGAATCAATTAGTGTTGTTTTAACTTTCATTTCTGAAATGACAAAAGATGCTGAACATTTTTTCATATATTTATTTGTCATTTGTATTTATTTATCTAAGGATTGTGTATTCATCACAGATGCTCATTTTTGGATTGGAGAAACATTTTAAAAATTTTTTTATCTTCCCTATGAGATATTAAAGTTGAAAAATTATTACAGACACATTAATATTGGCAAGGAACTCTTTATTCAAGATTATCCCATAGAATAGAGACATCTAACTTTCCCTAAATCAAAAAGTAAGAGGGGGTAGAGTTGTATATTCTGATATGAACTAGTGGAAAAATTGTAGAAGACTTAAGGGTTCTTTGTTGAATATGATTAATTTGTTTGGGTTTGCTAATCAAACTCTCACAAACTCACTGAGACTGGGGAAAAAAGAGTCTGACTTATGTAACATTTTACTGATGATGCCTTTTCCAGTGTATCAGCTCAAGGTCCTTAAGAGACATATTCCTGGGTTTTAGAAGATTTTCATCTTAAAATAACAAAGAAAACTTACAATTATAATTAAGAAAAGGGAAATCAGGAGGAATGAATAAATAGGAATTTTTCCTGAAATTTGGCCAAGCTGAGGAGACTACACGGGTTATTTGTTGAGAGCTTTCTGGAAGAAAAGTCTGAGAGGAGGAGCCTGAAGAAGCTTGCAATTTCCAAAACCATCCACCCTCGCTGTTGCTATTACTTGGTCTCCAGCAATTTATTAGCCTTTATAGGTTCACCTTATAGACCTATGTGGTAACCCACTAATGTAACATTTTGTTTCAGGTTTGGTTTTGGTTTGCAAATTTAGTCATTTATTGTGTAATGTAAGTTCTCTTATAGTTTCAAGAAAAGTCTTAAATCTTTAGTTACTCTTCTTATTTTTCTGTTAGTAACAGGAGTTGCTTTATCTGGCTTTTTGCATCTTTGAACTGAAATATGAAGGATGTTGGTTCCCCACTCTGATTATAAAATTCGATTTTAATAGGCCAAAACTGTTAAGTCTCTTTATTATAGAAAATAACTACAAAATATGAATGTTTATATGTATTTCTTAAATAGATATATTTGTATGCCTGCACAGCTGGTATAATAGGTTTAATAGACAACTAAGCATATATATGCTTCATCACACAAATCTGTGTAGTGAGTCAAGGAGGGTGTAAGTACCTTCTTAGCCATCATAATTTTTATTTTCCACTTGTAAGATACATTCCATATATATATATATATGTATATATATGTGTGTGTGTGTGTGTGTGTGTATATATATATATATATATATATATATATATATATATATACATATATATATTTCATGGTCTGTTATGTCTGCATTCAATTTTTCATTTCACCCAACCAGTTTTACAGTACATTTGGTCATTGCCTTATGTTAGATTGCTTTCTAGTATCACATGTTTTAAGCAGGAATCTGCTTTTCCACAGGTTCTATAGATCCAGAATTTGAAGATTCTGCTACAGTTTATATTTTAAAAGAAATGCTTATCATTTCTTTTAAAAGTCTAAAATTAGTGAAGTTTCACAATATTTTCAGTACACACTTTGAATATATAATATTCCTCTGAGCTTCTGTTTTAGTGTTTATGCTCACAAAATGATGTTTTTGTTAACAATGACTAGGCCGCTCTTAACGGGCTGCGTAACAGGTTGATAAATCTTTTCTTTTAATTGAGTTTGTATACTTACAATTTCAAAGCTGTGATTAAGTTACAGGAAATGAATAAGTATTCAATTAATTGTTAGGAAGGACTACAAGAAATTGTTTGAACCTTCAAGGATTTATCATTTGTAAATGCTATATTGAATGTTGCACATATTTCTTCATTAAAATAAAAACTAATGAAATATAGGAAGTTTTAGAATTCAATAAATAGAAAATTGATTCATGTAGTATATTATACTCTTTTCAGTCCAACAACACTACTACTCTAGTTAAAGTAGACTCAAAGAAAAATGCTTTCATTGTGGAAATACTGGCAAGCTTATCTATAACAGTTACTTTACTAAAATAAATTTAAGTAAATTCTGTTTTCACCTGTGTATTTCCTATGCATCTAGAAAAAACATGTGTGAAAAAAGATGACTTATGTGAAACTTCAAATTCTCAAGGGACTGTATTGTCTGTGTTTTTAACAAGTAAACTGCATTTCTTGAGATTTTCTTGGCAAAATAAAAGGCACTGGAGTCATGTTATTTTTTTAATAGTATTACTCTCTTTCTCCTCTGAGCACAGCATATTAGCTTGTCAGGAAAAAATCATCACCTAGCATATCCAAATATGTTGGTAACACTTTTATGGGCTTTTTCTAATGGATGTGTGTCACCAAGGAAAACCATTTTGATATAATTTTTATGTTTCACAATGATGTTTCTTAGTCTGTGTGAGATTTGCCATTTCCAAGGGTTACAGAAATTTACATATAAAGTGGGATAATCCACAAAGTGCCACATCATTAAGTTAAAGCATAGCACCCTGTACCCATTAGTTTAAGATTCTGTTGCATTTCTTTAGTTAAGCAATTTCTGCAGGCTCTCATATTTGCACAGATAAACACAAAGCAAGAAGCCATAAAACTGATTATTTAGATATACTAGTTTCCTTTTTTAAAGTATTGTTTTATTTTCACTAATGTTCTTTTAGCTTTTATTAGAAGGACCTAAAAGCCTCTCTTTTCTAAATAGTTTCACAATATGTTAGTAATGAAGTTAGAACCTTGTTGGAGCAGAGTGCTGAGGAAGATATACCCTATGGAAATAAGTCATCATCTGGATTCTTCATCATTGAAGTGTATGACATTTTCCTGTATCAGAGTATAAGATTATCATTCATTTGAGTATAGACGTGGAGGTGACACTGAACTCAGTCATCATATTGCTGCTGCAAACTAAACCAGGATAATAGAAATTCATTTGTCATCTTCTATTACTGGCCCAATATATTGTGGTTTTAATTTTGAAAATTTATTTTCACAGACAGATACAAATGTAAGAATATGCATATTAATAGGGCATTATATATATATATATATATATATATATATATATATATATATATATAATGTTTCTCTTCCAACATGGGTTCTTTGCTACAAAAACTTTGAAAACTTTGTCTCTCTCTCTCTCTCTCTCTCTCTCTCTCTCTCTCTCTCTCTCTTTCTTCTGGTATTGTGAATGGTGTAGTTTATACTTCTTATTATTTGTCACCCTACAGTGCAATACAGTTCCAGAACTTCCTGCAGTCAGTACACCATTCTCTTATACCCTCTTCTCTCCAGGTTGTGGTAACTACCACTGCTTTCTAATTTCCATGATATTAATCCTTTGAGATTCACAGAAGAAAAATCATGCAGGACCTATGTCTCCATGCCTGGCTTATTTAGCTTAACATAATGCTTTCTTGTCTCCAAATATTCGTATGTAGAACAAAATTGTTAGAATGATCTTACACAAATATGTTTATGTGATAAATCCATGGAAAGTCTTCATGGAATCAGAACTGTTGTCATTTTTTACTTGCAAATACTAAACCTAAGATTTTCATCTTGGCTGCTGGAGTTGCCATTCCTCACTTCCAAAATCAATTTGTTCACCTTAGTTATTCATGGTTTCTCTAAATAGACAAATTACTGAGGAAAATGTTGTTCTCTGTTCTTTAGCGCTTTGTTCAATTAAACATTCATACACATTATTAGTATGATATCCAGTCAGATTCTCAGTGTGAAAATCTTCTATTTCATTTGGTGCCTACTGAAGATCAGGCTCAGAAACAGTTCAACATTTAGGGTTGCTGTGTGGTTTCTTTACTAACTGCTACAGTTTGAATTGTATGTGTTCATATGTTATAGAAATACTGTGTAAGAATGCCTTAAATAATTAAAAAAATACATTCAGTCAGAACTTAGTATTTTCTTTTTGCTCCATCATTTTCATACCACTTTTACCATATGGATTCATTTGGACACTGTATCTGTAGACATCATATTCAGTTTTAGGGATAAAGAGGATTGAGGAAAAGAATTGGAGGTGGTGAAGGACACAGAAGTACCTATTTCAGGAGTGCAAACACATTTCCTCAGAAAACACTATGAGTTAAGCTTATGGTTTAGTGTGCAATGCTATCTTATATGAACACAGAGTTTGCCAGGGATGAGACACAAAATATTTGACTTTCTACAAAGTATTCAATGATTTTCAATTGTTATTAATAGTTAGAAAAATATTACTGCTGGCCACTGGACTTCTCAGTTTAATATGTTTATCATAACAGGACTGCAATAAATACTGCTCAAATTAGTAAAATGTAAATCTTACTATTTTTACTTTGTCACATAATTCTATCCTATCTTTCCTCAGACAATCATTTGAAATATACAGGGAAATAAGCATTAAATAATTTTTTTTTTCTTTTTTGCTCAAATCACACTCATCTTTAAAATTAATTGTGAGAAGTGGAATAGAAAGCAGTTCATCAAGCTTATATAGAATATAATTGTAAAGATAAATGAATTAAAGAATGAATAGGTAAGAGAATGAGTGAATGATAAAATTATATTATCTTTTTATATAGATGAAATCATTTTTACTTACATCAAATTGTTAAAATACTAACCCACACATACACATAGAAATGAAAAAAATACTGTTGTATTTGTAAAATAACCCTTTCCCAGTAATCCTTACACTTATTTTACAAGAATGCAAAACATTCATGTGAACTCTGTGCAGTTTTTCCACTGTCTTCCTTTCAGCAATCAGCATCTGAGTTTAATTATTCTCTCCGCCAATTGATAATGGATAATTATATAAGGAATATTCTACGCTAGTGTATATTATCAGCAGCTCCTTGGCCAATGTTTTCTCTTTTTTTTATTATTGCTTTGTGTATAAGATACAATGGGAACAGAAAGGTTGTGTGTCTTACGCAGCGTGTCTAAATAGTAAGTTGCCTAAGTGTCATTAGAATCAGATTGCTTAGCTCCATTTCTCTTTCTCAAACACTGCTTTTCTTGATTAATCCCATCTTTACAACTCTGGTTATTATGCATCTCAAGGTAGATATATTAACAACTATTTCTAATCAGCTGTAAAAAACATACATTTGCATCTCAGAGACCTTTGTACTTCTTTAAAGCCAAATTAAAAGTCTCATTTTTATATATGATTTGCTTTGAGTCACTGCTGTCTTTTCTTGTTAATGTGGCTAAAGGTTTATTCATTTTTATATATTAAGAAAAATAGCACTGTTATAGTGACTTTTTGTATCTTTAGTCTTTAATTTAGTTCTGCTAAAATACTTCTTTTCTTCTATTAATTTGTACTTTTGTTTTTCTTGTTCCTCAAGGTGCTTTCAGAAGTTGTTTATTTGAGATCTGTATTTATTTTCTGTAAGCAATGACAATTACTTAAATTTTGATGTTTTTACTGCTCTTTTTATATCTCATATGTTTTCATAAATTAAGTTTCCATTTGCATGTATTTAAAAAGTTGTTTTAAATCTTCTTCTTGATTTCTTCATTAATTCACTGATGCTTCAAAAATGTGTAATTTCATTTACTTATATAGCTCCAAAGTTTTTCTTCTTAACAATTTCAAGTTTCGTCATGTGATGCTCATAAATACTAATAGCATTTCAGTTCTTTTCAAGGATTTTGAAACTTTTTTTGTAACATATGAACTGTTTGGAGAATATTCTTTCAGCTTATGGAAATGTGAATTCTTCATGAATGCTCTTTATCAGTTAGAAAAATTTGGCCTATAACATACTCTGATGTTTCTTTGCTGATAAATATGAAAAATATATATATGAAATATGTGTATTTATATATATAGCTTTGTCCTGATATTTTATCTATTTAATGAATTAGAGTGTTGATTTTATTCATCCAAAAAGACTATAAGTTGCTATCAGATAAAACTGGCAGTATTTTATCATAAGTGTCGCTAAACTAATACTAAGAAATTATTTAAGAGGACTGATAAACAGCTCAGTGGTAGACTCTTTGCCTAGAATGTAGGGATCCCAGCAAAAGAGCAATAACTAAGGTGTTCAACAGGGAATGCAGGGAGATTCAATAACCAAGAAGACATCTTTGAGGAATAGAAATTTCCTAGGGAAAGCCTCGATACTTGTGATAAATCTATTTACTATAGGAAATTTGTATTCATTGGCACAGAAAACAAATTAAAATTAAAAATTTTTAAATGACAAGATGCAGAAGAAAACTCTAAGCCCAGACTTTCAGCTCACACAGGAAAATTCCAAAAGACAATGAAGAAAATTAGAAGCCACCCATCTGAGCTTGCTGAAATGATAGCAGAAGTAAAAAAAAATAGAGGAATGAAGCTATAGAGGAAACTGCAGTAGAAATACTCTATCAGCTAAGGAAAGAGAGGGTAAGCAAATGCGAATCTAGAGTAGATAAACATAAAAAATAGAGCAGTTTGGGAAAATGATGGAATTCGTGAATGACCAGATAGCAAAGTACCGGAATCCATGAAATAGATTCAAACATATATCTGGAAGACATTAAAAATTCCATTAAAGTATATGCAGCTGATTTAACCAAGATATGGACAGATTATCACAGCTAGCAAAATGTGTTATGATTAGCTACCAAGAAAGAAAATTTTTTTAAAAATAACAAGGAACAATGAACAATCAATCCAACAGCAGAAAATCATAGAAAGAATAACATAAGAATGGCTGGGATCAGTGAGGAAGCAGGAGACAGCACAGACATCATCAAAAACATTTTTGGAAGGAATGGCAGAAAGCTTGCTAAACATGGTAAAAGAAATTAACTTACAAATAATTGAGGCTTCTAGAATTCCAATTAGCCATGGCCAAAATAAGTCTATAGGAAGGTATATAATAATCAAGATTCCAGAATGTCAGCACAAAAACAGAATATAAAAGCTGCTAGAGAAAATAAACAAATCACTTATAAAGGAAAACCCATCAAAATGACAGCAGATTTCTAAACATAAACCCTGAAATCAAGGAGAGCTTAGAATGAAATGTTTCAAATTCTGAAAGAAACAGTTTCCAACCCGGATCTATATACCTTGAAAAACTCTTACTAAATCATTGGAAAAATAAGAAATTCATGATCACCAAGCAATTTCTACAAAATGTTCTAAAAGATATTTTAGAAAAAGATAATGAAGCCCATAGGCCCAAGATCACAAATAGAAAGAAGCCACCAGGCAACTCAAGTAATTAAACATATGGGAAAGACAGGAAACCAACAACAAGAAAACATTATGTCAATGATAAGTCAATGCATATCATATATAATTGTCAATAAAAATGGTCTTAAATCACCAATCCAATGAAACAAACTAGCAGAATAGATTGTTTAAAAAGCTCAAAAATACACTGCATTCAAGGAACATTTAACTTCAAGAAAAATTCACAGACTGAAAGTCAAAGGATAGAAAACAAAAATTCATATGATAAGAGACCAGAAAAAAGCAGTGGTAGCTATCCCAATTGCAGGTAAATTGAGTTTCAAGCCAAAAATTATCAAACAGATGAAGGTCACTACATTCTTGTCAAGGAAAAACTCCAAGAGAAAGAGATAACAAATATAAATATATGTGCACCAAATATCAACTGTATAAAACAAATATTAATGGACATGAAAGATCAAATAAGCACTAATACAACTTGAGCTTAATACCCACTCTCACAAATAGACAAATTGACTAGACAATAAATCAACAAAAAATTATAAAAGTGAACCAAATCTGTGAACACATGGACTTAGTAGCTGTCTACTGACACCCTACAATATCTGAATATACAAATTCTCAGCTACACACAGGATATAATCCAAAATAGAATACATACTAGTTCATCAAATATGCAAAGGAATTAAAATTACCTCATGTATATTATCAGATCATACTGTAATGAAATTGGAAATCAATGACAAATAAGCCACAGAAATTCCTTAAATACGTGAAATTAAATAACACCCTCTTGAACAACCCATGAGTAACATATGAAATTAAAATGGATATTGAAAACTACCTATAATTAAGTGAAAATGCTGGACAATAAATATATCAGAACTTATGGGATGCAGTGAAAGTACTTCTAAGAGTGAAATTTATGGTGGTGAATTCCTATGCCAGAAACTAGAATGGGCTCAAATGAGCAACCTAAAGTTGAACCTCAAATGTCTAGAAAAAGAAGAACAAGTTAAACCCAAATCTCATGCAAGGGAATAAATTTTAAATATCAAGACAGATAAGAGGGGCTAAGAAACCAATACAAAGAATCAATGAATTGAAGAGTTGGTTCTTTGAAAGAATAAATACATTTGATAAACCCTTAAGGAATCCTATTTTGAAAAGGAAAGAAAAGACTAATATGTATGAAAGTAGGAATGAAAAGGAGGAAATCTCAATGAACTTTTCAGAAATCCAGAAGACCAAAGACTTACTTTGAGAAACTTTATTTTAATAAGATCACAAGCACATTAGAAATGGATAGGTTCCTAGATATGTATGAATTAGCAAAGAAGCTATAGAAATTCTAAATGACCTACAATGAGTCACTGAAATTGAAAGTGCTATTAAAAATTTACCAACAAAGAAAAGTCAAGGTCCTGATAAATTCACTGCTGAATTCTACAAGAAATTTAAAGATATAATGCCATTACTCCTCAAACTCTAATGGCAAAAAAATAGAAGAAATACTCCCAATGTCATTCTTAGAAGTATTACCTGATACCAACAACTGAGAACGATCTAACCAAAAAAGAGAAATGAAAGCTATTATTTATAGTGAACATAGACCAGAAGTGACTAACATTCAATAAATCAAAATGATTCCAATTCAACATATTTTATTCCTATTCTTAGATAAAACAATGCCAAGATCATGTGAACAGCAAAATTGTGGACATAAAAAGAGTTTCTACTGGACATCCTCAATGTTCCACAGTATATATAGTTTTTAGTAGTAAAACATAACACAGTAGAAATAATGTTTATTAAAACACTAAATACCAACACATTTTGAGATTTAGATGCTTTCAATGAAGATGTCACTGTAGCACAAGTGATCAGTCATCTTGATTATATCCCCCATTTAGAGTAGAAAAAATTTTCAATCTCAGCTCCCCAAATCAATAGTTATGTTAACCCATATTGTTTGTCATGAAATATTTATAGTTTCACTCAGTGATCAAATAAGTATATTGATATACCAAGCACTCTCCCTTACAGATTTAAAATTTCTGCACATTAATTATTTACTTCCAACTCCAGTACAACTTGATCTGTCTTTCTGGTTCAACACCACTCAACCAAATTTTCTGGACTTCTTTTCTTTCACTTATGATTTTTTTGCCACCAAACATCATTGTCTCATTTCTGTACACTTGAAATGTTAGTGTCTGTCTCCCTATCAGGTGATTACTAGGGCTCATTCATTTCCCAAAGGTTGTTTAAGTCCTTCACAATTCTGTTGTACTGCACAAAAGTTGTTGACATTTAAAAAATATTTTTCAATCAAATTCTCAAAGTTATTGACATAATAACTTCTCCACAAGTTATTTTGTTCAATGCCATGCCCTGGAGAAAACACAAAGTCATTGTATGTTCTGATTTAGATTCCAGGCATAAATCCTAAATAGATGTGAAAATGGCTCTAATACAATAGCAACACTCCACAATCTTTATCATGTGGATGAGCTTTTCTTGAAGGTTATGTAAGGTATGAGACTTGGATTTCCACTCTTCTATGGAAGAAACAGGTATTGCTGATCCCACTGATGTTAATGTAAGGACCGTTAAAGTACCACTGCACCTCGGTTATTGCCATCATCCACCTCAGGTGTGCTCACCTCTCACTCTTGAACATGATCACTTAACACTGTGCAGAGCTCTCACTCCATAGTCACGCATTTGCTGCACGCTTGAGTGCCAGCCTTCCATTGGAAGATGCTCTACATATTCAGATTGCAGCAAGAACTAAAGCGGTCATTGCATCGCTTACTTGTATCTTCCAGTGTATCCTTGACAAAAAGGAAAGAGTTTTGATTATTCATGATTACCCTGTGTTGAAAAAAGATCCAAATTGAAAAAAGAAACCCATGATACTTTAGCACTCTATGTTACATATACCTTTCTGAAAAATTGTGTTATTAAATATCAATTTGCTAAAATATGTGAACACTGTACAATAAAATCACAGTGTGCAAGTGGTTTTTATTTTATTATACTACACAATAATTTAAATTACTGATGACTTGTCTAACTGGACAATAGTGGTTCACATATTAACATGCAATAAACTTTATTTTGTACTAAGTGTTAAGATTTTTATCTCCAAGCACCATATTTTTCAGTGTACTAAAACAGTTTGAAACAGTGAAGATTTTCCAAGAAATTTTCATGATCTTAAATCCACTGATAGAAGGCTATTTTGTTTTTTTTGCCTTTCTGAGACAGGCTCTTGCTATGCAGTTCAGGCTGGGTTTGAGCTCACTTTGTATCTCAGGCTGGTCTTGAACTCATGACAATCCTCCTGCCTCTGCCTCCTGAGTGCTGGAATTACAGGCATGTGCCACGATGTCTAGCTCACAGAGGCTGTTTTTACAAAGAAAGATATCCCACTCTCCCTATTTCTTTGTCTTTATCTCAGACTCTTTGAGTCTGTCTCTGTCTCCATCTCTGATTTTCTCTTTTTCTCTCTGTATATTGAGACACAGATAAAATTTTTCTCTAGTCAGAGATACAAAAAATCATTACATGAATCCTCTCTAATAGTTTCTATTATCTGTTATTTATGTTGATAAAAAAATTGAAAAATTGAAGGATAAAAACAAAAGGTTTCATTGCAATAAGGCTTGGAAAAAAACAAATGTCTTGGGGGACTGGGAGGAAGATGGTGGATCAGTACATAACAAGGTACAGAGCCTCTCTGACAGAAACAGCTCAGATGTTAGAATTTACCACCATGCAGAAGACCAGACAAAAGGAGAGAGATTCTCACAACCCAGGAAGAAACTAAAGAAAAAGAAAAATGTGGACAGAAGGCTGCAGTCAGACACACTCTCACCAGAGCCAGTCCCACACTGTGCTGGGTGCCTTGGAGTCAGGCAACTCATCATCTCACTAAAGGTGTGGTCATGCTGAAATCAGGGGTTGGTTAGTCCAAGACCCTTGGCAAGAGGACCCATCACAATGGTGAATGGAACCGGTGTGGAGAGCTGCACTAACCTGTGGTATGTGCTCAAAATTTGGTCTTGTGCAAGGGGGTGACTAACTGGATGACATATTGGAGTTGGGTAGGATGGGCCTAAACACAAAACTGCAGTGGGGTCAGTCAGTTGCTCTTGTCCCAAAACAGACTGGTGGGATCTGCTTGAGCTGGGTCACAACCAAATAGGCAGGGACAAAATTGTCACAAATTGGTGATGTCTGCTTGACACAGACTAACGTGGTGAAGTCACTAACTGGTTGACTGGCTTGGAAGGGAGGGGCCAGCCTACACTGCCCCTTCATGCACCTCATGGATCAACAGCAAACTGGAGAGGGCAGCAATCCGCTAACTAGCATGATTCAGAAAAACTGTAAGCAATATTGAAAGGGCCTGAGACTTCCACCATATACTATCTAAAAGAAACCAGAAACATGACAAGAGAAAGAAACAAGAAAAAGCATCCAGCTGCCAACCCAGGGAATATAAGTCCAGCAGAGGTAAATACAGGAGAGATCAAGGGCAGCAAACATGCAATATCATACACTGAATCAGCTGACATAATGAAATACCTATGTGACGTCATAGATGACTCAAAACTGAAATACTAATATAAGTGAAGCAAGATATAAGAAGATTAATAAAATAAATACTAAGCACCTCTCAAGAAGACATAGATGGAAAAATGGAAGAACACAGAAAAAGGAGAGAAACTTTTGATGAAGAATATAAAAAAACTTGAAGACATGAAACATATTCAAAAAGTTTACCAGGAAAATAAAAACTCCATTGAAAGCTGGCAAAATTGCTTGACAGAAACTAAAGTTATACTTTTAAAACTTTAAGATAAGTTTGCAATGTGTGATCTTGAAATGAAAGAGCTCTTAAAAATAACAAGGAACCAGGAAGTAACAATACAAAGGCTAGAAGATGACAAGAGGATCTATAACTTAAGAATAAAAAAATATGAGGGGTAAACACAAATGAAATACAAAGGCTATTCACAGAAATAATTAAGGAGGATTTCCCAAGCATAGGAAAAGGAAACAATATTCATATATATGAGGCATACAGAACTCCAGCCAGCTACAACCAAAACAGATCTACACACCCAGACGTATAATTATCAAGATCCCAGAAATCCATCACAAGCATAGAATATTAAAAGCTGTCAGAGAAAAGAAACAGATCATCTATAAAAGAAAGCTCATCAAAATCATGACCGACTTCTCAACACAAACAATCAATCAAGAAGAGCTTAGAGTGAAGTATTCCAAGCCCTGAAAGAAAATAACCCCTAACCCAGATTAACATACCCTGCAAAACTGTCTCTCAAAATGGAGAAACAAGACGCTTCCATGAAAAAGAGGAACCTTGGGAGTTCGTGACCACCAATCCAGCCCTACAAAAAATATTGAAGAACATCCTAGAGAGAGAGGAAAAATCACCACAATTCAAGGAACAGTAGCAGAGAGGCCTCAGTGAATGGGGCAGGCAGTGGAATGAAGGAGAAAAGTAGAAAACCAATGGCAGAAAAATAGAATAGCTGAGATGAGGCAGAGAAGACTGGCTATAATCTCTAACACAGGTAGCCTTGGTACACTAACAAAAAGATCAGGAGATAGGGTCTATTGAGATGCTCTGATTAGGAAATATAATCAACATGAAAGAGCATTTATGAACCAAAAGTCAAATATGAGAAAAAAATGCTCTAAGTGACAAAGGAACCAGAAAGAAATAGGAACAGATCATCCAGAAGCTGCAGATAGGTTGGAAAGACATGACTCTTCTGTGCAGTGGTGAACTACTCAGCTCTGAGGAAGCAAAACCTTGAGGCTTTTGTAGGTAAATGAATGCAACTCAAGATCGAGCTCAGGGCCAAAAAGGTTCAGAAACACTTAGGTAGAGAGCGGGTTGTCCCCCTAATATAAAAACTAAAAGAGTTAGTGGGACCCAAAATGTACAAAGCACACTGTGAAAGTGAAAGGGGTGAAATTGTCTAAAAAATGAAGGAAGAGGACATTTTTAATAGTGTATCAAGATTTAAAATCCACATTATTCTTATTGCTTTGTTTAGTTTGATTTTATTCTGTTCCAATCTGTTTACTCATACTAGATTAGAGTGTACTGACAGCTATTCAAAAAATAGAAGGATATACTATGGTAAATATCCTTAATTTCCTTTTAACTTAATCTGAAGCCCTGTATTACTTACACTGTATTGCTATTACTGATCTTATTCGAATCTAGTTTGTTAGATCACTGTTTTGTCATGACTGATTTTATTTGAATTGATAGTATCAAGTCTGAGAAAAGAGACAATTACTCTGAAGATGACAAGATTCACTAGTATACTCGTTCTGGTTTGATTATTAACTGCTTTGAGGTCCTATGATGTCTCCAATGTTTGTTTTTTTAAATATTGCTATGTACTGTTATGTTCAATTGTACTATGCCTGATGACATGGACAATTATATTGAAAATAACAAGAGACATCATAGTAACTACTGTAGATCACCTAGTATTGTGGTTTTATATGTCTTTTGCTTTTAATGCCTTTCTAGGAATTTATTTTGTCTTGTTTTTATTTGTTTTTCCCTTTAATACAGAAAGAATAGGGGTACATGTAGAAACTCATGCATGTGTAGCACTTCTGGACAGTTTGCAAGAATCGATTATATAATATACAATGAAATGAACAGATACTTTGAAGAAAAAGAGACACTAGGGTACCCAGTGCTAGTTCTATAGTCATGATATGAAATCTAGCAATACTGTTATGCTTTGTTCAGAGTAATATTAGTCTATTTTGTTTTGTTTAATTGCAACATATGTAAAGGTGTGGACAGATATTTTGATGAGAACAAGAGACATTATGGCAGCCATTCTTGACTTCCCTATTGTCTGGTCTTGAAGACCTAAAATGCCTTCATCATCCTGTTCTGATCAGTTTGATGCTATTTTGTTTTGTATGAATTCACTGTATGTGAAGATATGGATGACTATTTGGAAGAAAACAACAGACAATATGATAGACAGTGAAGATCACTGGTGGTCTTCCTTTGAAATCTGTGTCTCTTGTATTGTTTTCTTGTGATCTGTTTTGTTATATTTTCTTATGTTTAATTTTACCCTCTTTAAAAGAAAAAGATGTCTTGACATTCTGGAAATAAGAATATCAAAATAGAGGGGCAATACATTTTAATAGATAAAATTATCATTTTTTGACTCAGAGCTAGAAAAATTTTACTGTCACTTGTTTTATGTACAAAATTTTAAAAATGATCATGTTCTCATGATTTTATTGTCTACATGATTTTTAATTCTTTATTTCAAGATTAATATTGATTTAACATTTAGGAAACCATTCATATCCTATCTGTTTCATAACAATCTTCCTGAGGAATAAAATGATTGTGAAAAAAAGACCTGAGGACTAAGACAGAATAATATACAATTAAGTCAAATTAGTCTTGCAAAATTATTTGAAAGGCAATGACTTTTTGTTAATTGAACCAAGGTTGCAGTATTTGCAAGGGTAATTTGTGTGGTCTCTTTTTTTTAGTGAAACATCAAAATTTACAATGAGTGACTTTTTAAACTTTGTTTTCTCTTGTGACTAAGGGCATTATAGTTTTAATATTTACAAAATTGTAAACTTCAATCTTCACACAAAGGCAGATGCTACTCTTTTCAACACATTTACACTATTATGATAACCCATTCACTTTGTTATTAAAAAGTCATTCCAAAAAATCTTTAGAGATCTTCAATGAAAAGACCTTGCAAATATGAGGTAACTTGGAACTTGTAGTATTATTATGAACAACAACTTTACTCTGAAGCAATCTATTGATATTAGTATATTTTCTCTCCTTTCTAACAATAGCAGCTCTACATCAAAATGTACACACATTGTAAAGTGATTCATTTTGTTTCTTAAATTTTAGCCAATTTTTTATGTAAAGTTTTTTTAAAAATCCATATTGTGTAAAATCCTTCTTTATTATGAATTTTTTCTAAAAACATAATTATATCCATGGGTCACCTTTTCAACTTTGGACTCAAATTGACATACAACAATGATTACTGTGGATTCAGTCCATGGCCATCTGGTTTTAAGGCAGGAACATCATTGCAGACATCCTTGGTAGAGAAAAGAATTAGTTTATATTGGGTGGGAAACACAAAGACTGTCAGAGAACCCAAGATTGGAAACTAGATACAGACTTCAATGTCACCCTTGTTTGATCTAAATGCGATTCCTGGAGTGTGCTTTACTGATTCCCTAGCTGACTACCAAACCAATCAAATTGACAATTAAGATTTGTCATCACAAAATAGACTACAATTAATTATAAAGTATTCTAATGGAACTAAAATTTAATAAGAAACTGTAGCTTTATTGGCAATATCAGATGTCTTGACATTTTTTCTGTCTACTGCATTTTAAAAAATACAAATAATTTAGGTAAAGGCAAAATGAATTTAGTTCCAAGGAAATAAATACACTCAATAATGAAAGAAGCACATTTTAAAAATTTCATACTTTATCATTTCTAAAACTTTAAAATCACATTAATATATTTTAAATCACATTGCAGAGTATAAAATACAGTATGTTAAGTCTAAATAAAGCATTTCTAATTGATATATTGTTATACAAATTTAACATTCAGTTCTTTTAAAATGCATTACTAAAGGATAACCAATTACACTGTGAAAAATAAACGCCTAGATTTTGAATCTAAGACTCACTTAGCTGCTAAGTCTCCCAGCCTGGGATTGACTATGAGGTCCATGTAATCATCATTCACTTTCTTTCCATCTTGTCATGTTATTACTTCATTAAAGAGATTATTCTGTTATACTTCTTTAAAATTATTCATTATTTTATTTAATTTTGATTTCTAGTTATATTTCCATCTCTATACTTAAAATATTTCAGTGTTTCTACATATTGAAATTTTTAGATAAAGTTCTAAAGCAGAAATTATACATATTATAAAAGTCCGTCTCTAAAACTTCCAACCTTTTTGCCACATATGAAACTGGTTAGAATGCATGTGTGTTTATTTACTATTTGAAATTCCTATTTTGTGTTGAAACTTTTTTTATGCTTTACCAGGTAACATAAAAATAAATTAAATAGACTTCTTATGTTAACATTTAAATTAATGTTAAAAATTGGACTTCACTAAATAAATATTTCCTATAGCTTCACGTGCTGGGCACTTCGAGCTTCCTCTCCTGTCCTAATCTTCCTTCCAGGAGTCTGTGTGTGTAGCTCTGTGAGCTTATTATATCCCTGTTCTGTGGGGGTAGGAAGTGGTGTGAAATCTCTGTCTTTAAACACCAGAGATCCATGTATGACCATCCCATTGGGTTGCTTATACCACTGCTGGTACAAACTGACCCAGTCACATTTATTAGTCTTCATTTGATTATTGTTTAGCGAGAGCAACACAGAGCGTATACTCCCAAGAAAGACATATATTGAAGATGAGAAATTCTGTAAAAATTAATTAGTTACTATTTCATTTAAAAATAAAATCAAAGTATTTCTGTGATCTGATTTTGTAAGTGACATGAAAATAAATATTTCACTCATGGAAAGAAAAAAAATTATTTATACCAGTGCTACAAACTATCATGGAAACACCGATATCCATTTGCCCATTAAAGTAATTGATTAAACACAAAAATATTCTTTTAAATATTTTATGAATATTTCCACATTTTTTGAGATACATTCTTTTCAATTTCATATATTATCACAGTTTTATTTTTGAATAAAAAAATGTGCATAAATTGAGCAACATGGTGAATGCCTGTAACTCCACTTTCTCGGAGGTTGAGGTAAAGGATCTTAAGTCCGAGGCCAGCCAAGGCAATTTATCAGAATTACATCCCAAAATAAAAATAAAAATTGCTGAGACTATACCTCAGAGCATTTGTCTAGTATGCATCAGTCCCTGGGTTTCAACTTCAGTACAAAAGGAAAGAAACAATGTGTTCATCTCACATGAATACATTAGGTATTACAGGTAGACATTTTTTTTCTTGTATTTCTGCAAGAAAGCATTCCATTTTCAGAAGAGTTAACACAACTCAGCCAGGAAAAGTGACTAAATAATAACACCAAATTAAATATGCATACAAAATTTTAACTCTAAACACCTATGTGAGAAATCATATTGAAGTTAGATAAAGACAAGGTAATTTAATACATGTATGTTGAAATGAAAGTATGTTCTTCAAATTTCCTGTCTAAACCTTATCAGCAATAAGGCCATTGTTATTATTTTTATCAACCAGTTTTCACAACACTGAGTCACAGTACCTGACACTAACAAATTAAAGGAAGAGAGGCTGATGGTATTAGGGCTTCAATCCATTTCAGCAGGCTCCAAGGCAGAAACATCGTGGTAGAACAAATCATTCTCTAACCTAGACAGGACACAGAACAGGGAAACAGCCCCAGAAAGAGACAGGATAAGTGACCAGACATAGATCCCAAAGGAGCAGAAAAGAAGAAATTAAAGATAAGTAAAAGGAGATGAGGGAACCATAACTAGAAATTGCAGTTTTAAGAATACCATAACTTTTAGAACTCAACTACATCCAAGACAGCCCAAGGTCAACATTCCTTGGCTAGATTTACAGTTCTTCCCTAGGAGACTCAGCATCAAAAGGTCATAAATTAGCATAAGTAAGAAGGAAAAATCTTGCTCATGCTGGTGAAACAAGCTGGTAACCTTGAGGGAGGCGTTTGGTGGGAAACTTTCTTCCCAGACTTTTTGTCTTCTTAGGAAAAGTGTAAAGGTTTCTGGATTTAAACTGTAATATATCTCATTTCTTTGAGAGCTCATGCTCCACTCTTGGCTCTAGAGGGAGCGCTATAATCTTGATCTCGGTCTAATAAACTTTTCTCATGCCTCTTTCTTATACTCCTGAAAAATTCTTCTTCCATGAGTGAAGGGTGGTTAGTATTACTTATTTCAGATTCTGGAACCAAGTGACACCAGTCTCTCTGGAGGGTCCTCCACCAACCCTCTTGTGCCTCTCAAAAGCAATCAAGTTTACACCACCACAAATGTCACATCTCACTCTTCTTCAGCTTCTCACACACAGAAACTCAAACCACACTCATCCTCTGGGTTAAAACAGCAGCAAGTCCACACAATTGCAAAGGGAGTAATTGCTTCCTTAAAGTCTAACAACTTCAGTATTTTTTCAAAAGCCCAAATTCAAGCTTCTTGAGAAATTCAAACTGGGAGTAGAGGCCCATGCCTGTAATCCCAGCACTCGAGAGGCTGAGGCAGGAGGATCGTTGTGAGTTTGAGACTAGCCTGGGCTACAAAGTGAACTCCTGGCCTGCCAGAACTGCATAGTGAGACTCTGCCTCAAAAAGATAAAAACAAAACAAAATAAAATAAAGAAAAAGAAATTCAGAGAAAACTTAACTCTGGACATCTGTAAAGACAATAATAATTGAATTAAATTAAATTTAAAAGTTTCATGGTCCCGAGGTACAATGGCCTCCCAGGGCTCTACAATGTAAGTGGCAGCCTTCCTACTACATAACTGTTGCATCTTGTATGCCAGTAAAAGCAGCATCATGTAGTACTGGTATACCAATACCAAGGTCGGCTGCCTGTGAAATCTGGAGCTTGATCCAGGCCCATTTGCACTTTGCTGCAGTACTTAAATTTGGAGTACCTGAATGACAATGAAATTGAACTGCATCATGGAGAACTAGTTTCCCACAAGGGACTCCTTGAGCAGATTTTACAGGAATTTTCTTCTCCAGTGAAATTTTATAACTTCTTACACTTGAAACTGCAATGGGTGAGGTTTTGTGGATTTCTGATCTGGTAGATATATCAGATAATATTTATTCCATGTATTCTAAATGGGAACATGGTTATAAATGGAGTATGATATAAAGATATTAGCCAAGTGGCTTCAAATTAATTTAGATGTCCAGTTAGTGTTGATAAAATTAAAATAATAGTCTCAGCAATGTATAGAAAATATAACATTACACTGCTTTTAAAATTTTAATTTGCAATTCAAAGTTATGATTTGAGAACTCAGTGAGATTGTCCAAGACCGTGTGTTATAGTTTAAATATGAAGCATCGCCCTGAGACTCATGTGTTCATGGCTTGATGTCTAATGCATTAACATGCAGAGGTGAAGCTAAAGAACAGATTGGACCATGGAGATGTTAATGTCACCAACTGTCAAGCTCATAGTTGAACGAGAGGTTAGGAACTCAGGCCAACTGGGAAAACCAGGACAGTGAAGCATCTTTTGAAGTACATACCCTACCACCAGCCTACTCTCTATCAAGACTTTTCAGTCTGCATCCTGGATGCCATGGTGAGCTCTGCCTCACCACTGCCTTTGCCGTGATATTTCTTCCTTACCATGGCCCTAAAGCAGTAAGAGTTCACCAAACACTGCCAGAAACCTCTAAAATCATGAACTGAGGTAAATCTTTCCCCCTATGCTCATTTTATGAGGTATGGTCTCAGAGTAACAGAAAGCTTATACTCTGCAGTACAGCTTATTGAGAAACATAGATTGTTTGATATTTTCCTGCATCAATTGTGGTCTACAAATGATTTTTATCTATAGCAACATATTTTGGAAATGACCAATAATCAAGCAAAATAAAATGGCTTATTTTATTTTTCCTTTAAGCAATGCATAGAACTGTATATTTTAAATAGTTTCAGATAAATCACTGAATTATAGCTTTAAGTTTTTGTATTATGATTTTTCAGCTTTTCATTCAGAAAATCTCATTTTTTTAGTATTATAAGTAGATATGAAGAAAAGGAATTTTATGTCTCCTTTATAATTGTCAACAAAAGTCACAATTGCAATGTAACTGTTTGATTCTTCACAAATATGAAGTCTTTAATCCACCTGAAACAGGGTTATGATGCCACTAGAGCATCACTGGGGTGAATCTGACTACATTCAATCCAAAATAGTATTTTATTCCCAGTTTCAAAATGTAATCTGTCTCAGCAGAACCAATATAACTTCTCAAATCACAATAAAGTCAACTTTATTCTTACAATCTACAAATTGCATTTCATTATATTTCTTTTTTGTTTTATATTTTGTTTTATATTTGTGCCTTTGACTCTTTTTTTCTTGCACAACTATGTATCCATGTGGAATTTCAATAAACAATGTCTAATCAACTGTCATGTGGTACATTCAAAAAGTGTATCACACTCAGTATGCAGTGAAATATTTTTGAAAATTTAAAACTTAGGATATTAATGAATTTATTATTAATTTTTAATCATTAAAATATATTTTAAACCTTTAATTTTCTTAAGAAGTTCATATTAAATTTGCAATCATGTCATACTGCTTTAAGTAGATATATTTTATAAAAATAAATTATTAGATATTGTTTTTAAACTAATGAGAAGTAATAAGTAAAAATCAACATTTAAACCCCTACCTCCCTTAATTGTATAGTAGTTAAACTATTATGCAAACATTCACTGAAATGTAAAGGTATATTGAGTGTGATGACTTCTGAATTTATCTATGCTTACTCATATTTGTTTCAGGCACTCTAAAACAATGAGTAGTGCAAAATATATATGAACCGAAATGTTAAAGTTTCCATGTATTTTTTATAAAAATAATTAATATTTTCATGGAAATAACAATTTATCATCTTTTACTCTCATATATTAAAATATATGAATAAAATTAGTGATAACACTTTATAATATAGAGGACATGATATTATAAGGTTTTGAAAATCTAATATTACAGGCATAAAAACTTTAAGGGATGTTGTAATCAGGGGTTGTGAGGAGAACAATTAGAATCAGGACACAGAATTTGTAGTATTATTTTATTATTGTCACTCAGATTTTAACACAAGAAAGTGCAGGAAATCTGTCCACAACACTAAAGACCCAGAATATTGATCCAAGGGCCTGGATCCCACAGCAATGTCTTGCATGAGTCCAGATAAAAACCTAGAACCCATGACAATGCCTCCCACAAGTTCAACTGGAGGTTTAGAGCCAAGAGAAGGTCTCATACCAGTACGTTTTCTGGATCCATCCTGGGAAGACTCAAAGGTCAGTGGTGGAAGCTGGAAAGTCAATACCAGCAGGGTGAAGGGACTGTGCTTATAGGTGGAGGGTTCTATGCTGGAGCTGAGAAGCCACACTCATAATAAGAACCAGGGCTGTCCTGAAAAGCACCACAGCCATCCTCAGTGACACAGAGGTCCCGAGCTCCTCCATTGATAAAAACGGTCAAGTACATGCCAAAAAGCCAGCACTACAAGTTTGTCCTGGAGATCAAACGGCACACATCTTCCCCTCTGGAGCCAGGAAGCGATGCTTGATGTAAGGACCAGAGCTCCCCCAAAGTGAACCACAGCCACTCTCACCAACAAGGTCCCGAGCTCCTCTGATGACAATGATCAAACTCACACTGGGGAAGCTAGTCAGGAAGAGCTCCACCAGGAGAACCAATGGCTCAAACAGCAACATGAAGGAGAACCCACAACACCTCAGTTCCTCTCATCTCCTTCTCTACATGTCTTTTTATGCTGGCAACTTTCCTCAGATGAAACACCTACGTTCAACACAATGGTGATTTAATTCCACTGATATTCAATTGACCACCAGTTTTCAATCTATCACAAGGGGAAATTGGAAATTTTGGTTCCTTCTGAAACTGAGTATTCCACATTTTCAAAATGAGATTTTCAATTTAACTTGCTCACATCAACAGTATACAGTTATGGGAGACTCAGAATTAAGAGAAACATACAGGAAAATCACAGGTTTCTAGAATAAGAATAGTATTCTTTGCTAACAAAATTTACAATGCAGTTAGTGTATTAAAACAAATGGATATATCATGGAATGCTGCAAAATGGTATAGGATTGTTGAGGCTTAACTAGAAACTTCAAAAATGTGCAGTTCTGGAACAAGATTCTTTAGGAGGCTGTGTAATAGGTAACTCATTTTTCAATATATTTTGTTTCTGCTCTTGCAGGCAGGATTCATAGGTCCAGAAAACTACAAAAGGAGATGGATGTGCTGTCACTCACAATTGCCACCAGTGATCCACTAGCCAAACTTTGTTTTATGGTCTCGTGAAATTCAGAGTTTGTTTCCTGTCACCTCTAGCACATGGTATAAATAGTTTGCTTTCCGCCACGTCCCCTGTATAGGTGTCTTTTTTTCTAATGGGAAGAGGACTTTCCACAAAGATACAGTGATGACTCCTCTGAACAGGACTTCAGACCTCCAGAGCCAATGTGCTACACTGGATTTCTCATGTGTCCGAACAAACAGGAGAAAAGGAAATTACAGTATTGCGTGGTTGTATCGATCCTGCTAATGAAAGAATGGAAATGCTACTCTCTGGTGGATATAGAGAAAAGTATACCTGGATCATAGCACCTTGCTTAGAATACTTCCTATGATTAACATCCTCTGTGACAGAAGTCAAAGGTAAGCTACAAATCAATTCAGACAGTACTACTAGTGGACGGATTCTTCAGGAACAGTTGTTTGAATCACTAACTCTATCAAAATTTGTTAGAGAAGAATATTAGGATACAAAGAAAAAGGCAAAACAGATGTTATGGAATTGACAAGTGGATGAGTTTGAAATTTTCTAGATGAACTGCGGATTGAAATTTGTGGAAAGGCGATGTAGTCTTGGGTGTCACAGAAGACATTCTGGAAACAGAATTTCACTTCATGGAACTTCTGTCCCTTCTCATAAGGCTTTCCATTCATGGGCACTGTAAATGGTAATCTGTTTTATTTAAATGCTAATGATATATTAAAAATATCTTTATATGAACATATAGACTGATATTTGAACAAATGGGACAATAATTTAACCAAGTTAACAATAAAATTAACCATTAGATCTTCCTTTCCCTTTGTAACTCTTAACTTCTATCATAAAAGTCCTAAATTTTCTACTGCTCTTTGCGATGTAATGACAGTTTTGAAATTCATTAGCATAAAGTTATCATAAACAAATAGAAAAAAATTGACATTGTTTATTTTTGCTGACTATGAATCTTAGAACAGAAATTATACTATAAGCAGTACGCACAGAGGAATTATTTTTATTTTCCACCAGCTTCTTTTCAAAAGAAATTTTAATTAGATAATTTATATGTTTATTCTTTCTTGTCACTTAAAATGTTGTCTTAAATTTAGCAATAATGTTGTTTGTAGATGTTTATTGTGTTTCAAATTTTCAAATGTTTTCCTTTGTTTACCTCATAGTAATGCTACCAGGTAGCATGTCTCTTTCCTTCAAATTCAGATGGAAACCATAAAAGAAACAAAGAATACTAAAATGTTGGTTATGTAGAAGTAGTATGTTTTGACTGGCCTAGTGGGAGGCAGTACATTCCTATGCCTTTCTCTCTCCCTTGTGGCTTATACATTGCATGCTTTATTTATGTAGAAGCAAAGCCAAAGTGACATGGTGTCTCAGGGACAAAAGTAAAACTTCACCTCAAGAACAAATCAATAAGCTAAAGGGAGATGTGTTCAGGTTTTACATATGTTAAATCTATTCTTATCATTTCCTATTTTATTTTTTTATGACTCTGCCTTGTGCAGCTGACATTCTTTCCATATTGAGTCCCAAATTTCTTGGCTTACCAGGAAATAATAAATTTATAAATAAAATATTTAGTAATTACATTTTATAAATTTTTCCCACATGTATTTATTTGTCTCAGCTGTATTTTATATTAATAATAGGGTCAACATGCATGGTTAATGTTATAATTTTTCTTTTATTTTTGTGAGTGAATGAAAGAAGTGAGTATTTTTTCTCAAAAGTAGTAAAGTTGTGTTATCTGAGAAAACTGAATGATTGATTCACACTGATATATGGAAAAATGAATCTCTATCAAGAACTGCTGTGGCAATAAGATTCAAAATAGCCTAAATGTGAGTATTTCACTTAATGAATAGTTCACATTCTAATTATTAATACACAGCAGCTTAAACATCAAGAGACAATCACAAAGTCTCCCGGAGCCAAAGTCACAAATATAACTTACTGTTGTAGGTGCACTTGACAATATTAGTAAAAAGAAATCAGCACAGATATTTAGAAGTCAAAAATGGGGGATTCTTATAGTGCATTCCTAGTAGATACAACATGACACAGAATCTCTTTCTAATGAACCTGTGGTAAAACTCTTTTCAGTCCTCTTCTCAGACGTGGCCTTTACTTTAACCCACGTTTTTTCCTTAGTATACCAGGGCCAAAGAACCCCACCCCCCTTTTTAGTGAGAATCACCACAAGCTTGATATCTGTCCTGCCTCAACTTTGGTAAAATACCTGCAAAGTACCCCTGTCTTTGACATAAAGGTAATCCTATTCCTGGGCAACTGATTTCATATTTTGGTCTGTTGTTATACAAATACTTCATGTATTTGCACATGTGCTCATATATATTTATTTTCTAAGCATAAATGTTTGTTTAATTGGTAATTTACTGGGCATGTTTTTTTTTTCATAGCTCCTTATATTCTACAATTACTCTCTACCATTAAATATGAGACTGACCTATTCTTCGACAAAATACCACACAATTTATTGAAATTGTTCTTTCTTAAAGAGCATTTAGCTTTTTTTCCCCAGTGTTTTACAAAGCAATTGTTTACATATTAATCAACTTGAAATTCCTCAGTAATGTAAACAGAGACTATTTAGTCATATAGGTGACATGCATGTGTAGGTTTAATAGATATGACCAAACTTACTCCTTACAAGTTGTACAAGTTTACACTTCCACTGGTAATGAAAAAGAGAGACTGCTTACCTTAATTTATTATTGCTTTATATAATTTTTGTAGCAATTTACAATATCTGACAAAAATGAAAATTCTTTAAAGAGATTTTTAAAAATAATGCTCAATGGAAATATTTGATGCAGGTGTTGTTTTGAAGGAGATAGAAAGTTTTCATTTTGTTTTGATCATATGTTTCTTTTACAGAAATGCAATTTTGTTTTCTTTCTAAACTTTGGAGAAAAATTTGGTAAATAACAGGACTTTTTAGAAAACATGTTTTACTGAGATCTATGTCAATTCTATAATATTATCAAGGCACAAAATTATTATTTCTGATTTTCTTCTTAATTTGGTTATTTTGCATTTATTTTACATGCTTATTATGCATTCTTTATATTATGTATATTATATTATACATAATATTATATTACATGCTTATTATGCATTCTTTATATTATGTATATTATATTTTACATAATATTATATTATGTATATTATATATTATGTATATATATAATATATATTATATAATATATATTATGTATAATACTATGTATAATATTATATTATACATATTATACATGTATAATATGTATAATATATATTATTATACATAATAAATTATACATATTATACATATATAATTATAATATTATACATAATATTATACATAATATATAATATAATATATATTATGTATAATATTATGTATAATATATAATATATATGTATATAATATATATATTATGTATATTATATTATACATAATATTATATTACATGCTTATTATGCATTCTTTATATTATGTATATTATATTTTAACCCATTTTAACAACTAATTTTAACTTAAATTTGAATTAAATTTAATTTATTGGGAATTAATTTTAATTTATTTTCTTATATTCATCAGTTATTTTATTTTTGAGCCCTTACAATTATATTACTGTTTTACTAAGTTGCATATTTTGCCACACAAATCATTTAATTTTTTTCTTTTATGCTCAGCAAATACTGAAGAGTATACCATTTGCTTTCCCTTTTTTGCATCTCTTCATTTTCATATGTAGTTTTTTGATTTTTATTTTATTTTAAGAGAGAAAGAAAAGAAAATTTAAAAAGACAAAATAGAAAAAACAAGAAGAAAAGTAGAATATGGAGAAAAAAATTAACATCATAAAATCACTAGTTGATACACTACATGTTGTTAACAACAGTTGGTAAAGTTACAGGGTAAAAGCATAAAAAGTGGCTAGATACTCAAACACTGACAGTACAAACTCTTCTGTTCAATGATCTACCAAAGACTCAGTAAAATGGTCATCTATTTTACACACTATACATACCATTATATCCTTTAGAGAACTTTCCTTCCCTTTCACTTTTACAATATCTATTATATCTATTATACTTTTATATATGTTATACATTTTGCGTACCATTATTCTGTCCATTCTTATTATTTTTTACACTAGAGAGACAATATAATATTTACTAATGTGAGCCTTATTTGTTTCACTAATGATGATATTCTCAAGTTGCTTCCATTTACTGATAAAGGTCTCAAGATCATCCTTTTAAATAGCTGAGTAGTATTCCATTGTATAAAAATACCAAATTTTTTTTATTCAGTTTGCAGTTTATGTGCATTTTGGTTGTTTCCAAAATTTAGTTATCACAAATCGTGCTGTTAATGAACATAGGTGCATATATATCACTGTGACAGGTCCTTTTCAATATTTCTGTAAAAATACCCAAAAGAGGAATAGCTAGATTGAATGAAACTTCCAATCCTAGTTTTTTGAAGAATATTCATACTGACTTCCACAGTGGTTGCACCAGTCTACACTCCCACCAACAGTGGATAAGTGTTCCTTTTTCCCTGCAGTCTCACCAACATTTGTGATCAGTTTCTTGATGGCAGCCATTCTTTCCAGGGTGAGATGAAAACTCAGTGCTGTTTTAATTTGCATTTCTTGAATGACCAGTGATGGTGAACATTTCTTCATGTATTTATTTGCCATTTGTATATCTTCATCTGAGAACTGTGTGTTCATCTCAGATGCCCATATTTGGAAAGGGTCTTTGAATTTGGGGGGCTTGATATTTTTCAATTATTTATATACTCTTGATATAAGTCCTTTGTCTGAGGGCTTGCTGACTAAAATTCTTTCCCATTCTGTGGGTTTTCTTTTCACTCTGTTGGTGATTTCTTTTGAAGTGCAGAAACTATTCAATAATATGAGATCCCAGTTATTGATTCTCTGAAGGGTTTCCTGTGCAGTTTGTGTTTTGTCTATGAATTCTCTGCCTACCTCTATGTCTCCAAGACTTCTACCTACCTTAGCTTCTAGTAGATTTAGTGTTTCTGTTTTAATGTTTAGGTCTTCAATCCACTTAGTCTTTAGTTTTGTGCATGGTGATAGAATGGATCTAGTTTCAGTCTTCAGCCTGTGGAGAGCCAATTTTTCCAACACCACTTATTAACGAGGCTATCCTTCTTCCAGTGAACATGTTTAGCCCCTTTTTTCAAATATCAGGTGGCTGAATGTCTTTGTACTTAGACTTGCATCTTCTAATCTGTTCCATTGATCCTCAGGTCTTTTTCTTTGCCAGTACCATACCGATTTTTATCACTGTGGCTTTGTAGTACAGTTTCAGTTAGGAATTGAGGTGCCTCCTGCCTTGCTTTTATTGCCCAGAATTGCCTTTGCTATTCTAGGTTTCTTCTGTTTCCAAATGAATTTTAGGAGTGTTTTCTCTAGATCTGTGAGGTATGTCAATCGTATATTGATTGGGATTGCTTTAAACCTGTATAACAGTTTTGGGAGTATGGCCACTTTCACAATTCCTAGCCAAGAGCAGGAATATCCTCTCATTTTCTAATATTCTCTTCAATCTCCTTTTATAGCACAGTATAATTTTCAGCATATAGGTCTTCTACATTTTTGGTGAGGTTGATTCCTAGGTATTTCATTTTTTGGATACTACTATGAAGGGAGATATTTCCATAATTTTTATCTCAGTGAGTTTTTTGTTTATGTACAGGAATGCTAGTGATTTTTGGTATTGACTTTGTATCCAGCTATGCTGCTGTATTTGTTTATTAACTCTAGTAGTCTTTTAATGGAGTTTTGGGGGTCGTCTATGAAGAGTATTATGTCATCTGCAAATAATGATAATTTAACTTTTTCTTTTCCTGGTTTTATGCCTTTTATTTCTCCCTCTTGTCTGATTGCTCTGGCTAATATTTCTAGAACTATATTGAATAAGAGTGGTGATAATGGACATCCTTGCCTTATTCCTGATGTTAGAGTGAAGGCTCTCAGTGTTTGTGTATTTAGTAAAATGTTGGCTGTTGGTTTGTCATAGATGGCCTTCATGAGATTGAGGTATGTACCTTCTATTCTGAGTTTCTATTGTGTTTTTATCATGAAAAGGTGTTGGACTTTTTTGAAAGCTTTTTCTGCATCTATTGAGATAATCATGTGACTTTTATTTTGGCTCTGTTGACATGGTGTATTACATTAATTGATTTGGGTATGTTGAACCATCTCCGCATTCCTGGAATAAATCCCACTTGGTCATGGTGTATAATCTTCTTGATGATTTGCTGCATTCTATTTGCCAGTATTTGATTAAGAATCTTTGCATCATTGTTAATTGGTGAGATTGGCCTATAGTTCTCCTCTTTGGTTGGGTCTTTCTCTGTTTTTTGTATCAGAGTGATATTTGCCTTGAAGAATGAGTTAGGGAGCACTGCTTCTCTTTCAATTTCATTGAAGAGTTTAAGGAGCATTGGCATGAAATCTTCTCTAAATTTTTTATGGAATTCAGCTGTGAATCCATCAGGGCCTCAGTTTTCTTTGTTGGTAAGTTTTTATTTATGTTTTCGATTTCAGTAGCTGATATTAGGTTATTCAAAATTCCTATATGTTATTGGTTGAGCTTTGGCAGTTCATATGCTCCTAAAACTCTGTCCATTTTCTCTGTGTTTTCTACCCTATGTGAGTAGAGGCTTTCAAAGTAGGTGTTCAAGATCTTTTGAATTTCCATGGGATCTGTAGTAATTTCCTTCTTTTAGGTCCTTATTGCATGTATTTGAGTTTTTTCTTTCTTTTTCTTGATAAAGTTGGCGAGGGGATTATTGATTTTATTTATTCTCTCAAAAAACCAGCTTTTTCATTCATTAATTCTCTGTATTGTTTTTTTTAATTTTCAATTGCATTAATTTCTGCTCTAATCTTTACAATTTCCTTTTTTCTATGAGCTTTGGGTTTGACTTGCTGTTCCTTTTCTAGTAGCTTGCGATGTAGCATTAGGTTATTTATTTGTGTTCATTCCATTTTACTGATGTGACTATTTATTACTATATATTTTCCTCTTAGAACTGCTTTCATTGAATCCCATAGGTTACAGTATGTTTTATCTGCATTTTCATTCTATTTGATGTATTGTTTTATTTCTACTTTAATTTCATCTGTAAGCCACTGATTATTCAGAATTATTATTATGTTGTTTAATTTCCATGTATTTACTTATTATGTTGTTTAATTTCCATGTATTTATGAAGGTATTGCAGGATTTTTTGTTACTGATTTCCAATTTTAGTGCACTATGATCAGATATTATGCCTGGAATAATTGCCTCCCTTTGCATTTAGTTAAGAATCCTCTTTGGGTTAATATACAGTATATTTTGGAGAATGACCCATGTGCAGCTGAGGAGAATGTATATTCTGATGTGGTTGGGTGGAACACTCTGTAAACATTCACTAAGTTCATTCACTCGCAGGTATGATTCAGTTCATTATTTCTTTTCTGACTTTTTGTCTAGTTGTCCTATCTCTTTGTGACAGTGGGGTGTTCAGTTCTCCTATTATGATTGTGTTCTTGCATACTTGGTTTATCATGTCCATTAAAATTTGTCTTATTTAGTTTGGCACTCCTTTATTTGGTGCATATATATTTATAATTTTTAGTTTTTCCTCTTGTAGTTTTCCACTAATAAGTATGCAGTGGCCTTATTTATACCTTTTAATTCTTTTAGGTTTGAAGTTCACTTTGTCAATCAGAAAAGTTACCTCTGCTTTTTTTCTGGGTTCCTATTGCATGGAATACTGTTTTCCATCCTTTGACTTTTAATCTATGAGTTTGTTTCTGAGACAGATGCATTTCTTGTATACAGCATATTGTGGGGTCTTGTTTCTTGATCCATTCTGTCAACCTGTTTCTTTTGATAGGTGAATTGAGCCCATTTACATTTATGGATATCACTGATGTACTGTCTTGATTTTGCCATGTTGTGTTCCTATTAATAGTTTCATGCTTTTCTCCCTTGTTTAATTTCTTGTCCAGCCTGATGGTTTCTTTCTGTTGTTGTTCTGGAGATTGTGGTCATTTTTATCTCTATATAGAATATCCTGTAGCACTCTTTCTAAGGTTAGTTTGGTGGACATGAATTTCTTCAGTTGTTCCTTGTCATGGAAGTATCTTGTTTCTCCATTAAATTTGAAAGACAGTTTTGCTGGGTACATCAGTCTGGGTTGAATGCCTTTTTCTTTTAGGGCTTGAAATACTTCACTCCAAGCTCGTCTTAACCTGAAGGTTTGTGCAGAGAAGTCCGCCATGATTCTAATAGGCTTTCTTTGATAGGTGAGTTGTGTCTTTTCTCTAACAGCTTTTAGTATTCTGCTTTTATGCTGTATGTCTGAGATCTTAATAATTATATGTCTGGGTGTAGATTTATGTTGGTTATGACTGTTTGGTTTTGCTATATGCCTCACTTATTTGTATATCAGATTTTTTCCCCCATGTTTGGGAAATTTTCTGCCATTTCTGTGAACAGCTTAGTTATATCCTTTGCATTGTCTCCTGCCTCCTCACTGATGCCTATTAATTTAACATTGCTTCTCCTGGCATCATCATGAAGCTGTTGGATTGTCATTTCATGCTGCTTTGTTGTTTTTATAAGTTCTACCCTTTCAAGACCACTGTCTGTGATCCTGTCCTCAAGGTCTGAAACTCTATCCTCAGCTTCATTTAAGCCAGTTTGCAGGCTTTCAATACAATTTTTTGTTTCTCGCATATCTCTTTCAATTTGTTTTATAGATTCTGCTTGTTTTCTGCATTGTTCAAAGTTTCAATCAATTTCCCATGCTCCTGTATTTTTTTATCTATTTCTTCTCTAGCTATGTTGAGCAACTCATTTAATAAGGTTGTTATTTTTGTCTTTACATAAGATATTGTTTCTAATTTGAGTTCCTCCATAGCCTCATGGATTTGTTTCTTTACTTCATTTGCTTTTCAGAGATTTCTGGTGTATGAATTTTAAGGTCCTCTATTTCATTATCACCTGTACTTGATCCTGATGGACTAGATGTTTGAGACTGCATTTTGCCTTTTCCATTATTCATTTTCACCTTTTGGGTAAATATCTGGTCTCTTTATCCCAACAGTCACAGCTGTCTTTAGTGTGTGTTTTAGGGTCCTGCTGTGTGGTTGATGTTTGTCAAATTGCTGGGTATCACAATAAAGAGGAGATCCAGTCTCCTGAATTCCTCCTACAGTGTCTGTTGGGTGAGTCCTATATTCTTTCTGGGCTAACTAGCCTAGAAGTATTGATGTAGGGCAACTCTTAGTTCCTGCTGTTTTTATATCTTGAGGTTGTTGCAGGTCATCAGATCTCCCTGGGTATAGTGTTTGCATCAGCTAAGGCCCTATTGTGTCACTGGGGGTCTCATAAGCTCTTGTAATTTTCTTTAAGTTGAGGGGGCATTATTGGTGCACTCCTCAACTTGTCTGAAGTTCTCTGTGTGGAGGGAGGGGTTACTCACTCTCTTGACAGGTTCACCATGGTCTTCCAGTTGGAGAGAGTTTCACTTCCACTCCTATTTACCCACTGAACACCTCTATTTTAGAGGCAAACTCACCGTACTGACATGAGCATGCTGAGGTCTTCTATTTGGGTGAGGGGTTACTGAGTCTCTCATCCAGCCAGCATAGTAGTCCCCTGGATTCCAAGGTTCCCATGTTCCTGGTGGAAAGGCAGGCCCAGGCAGCTGAGCCCTGTTGTGGGCTTCCTTGATTTTCCCAGTGGAAGGGCAGGCTTCCCTGATGTTCCCGGTGGAAGGGTGGGCTCAGGGGCGGCAGTCCCAGGCAGCTCAGGCCTGTGGTGTGCTTCTCTGATGTTCCCATGGAAGGGCAGGCCTAGCAGCAACAGTCCCAGGCACCTCAGGCTTGCAGCAGGCTTCCTCAGTGTCCCCTGCAGAAGTGCGGGCTTCTGAGATGCTCCCAGTAGAAGGGCAGTTTTTTTTTATTTTTTAGTAAAGCATTTCCCTTTTTGCTTGAGTAAAGCGTGCCTGCACTGCCATCCTTTGAAACTGAGTTGTCTAATTGGAAAATTAGTTTTAACACATTTTTCAGAAACCATGACTTGGTGACATAATTGTGGTCCTTTTGAGAAGGGAAAGCTAAAAGGTACAATCACTTTTTTCTCTGAATCTTGACCTACAATTTCTTTCCAACCATTATGCAGCACACTGAATCCAATGAAAGCCTGATGCTTGTTCTTTTAGCTAGAGAGTCATGAAATAAATTGTGAGATTATTGATAAAGCAGGTCCTGACTTACTCATAGAAAGTAATCTAGAAATTTATTTGGGGACTTTGAAAACTCTGCAACTGGTAACACAAATCAAATATAAACAAGATAAAACTATCAAAGAAATCGCAGCAAAATGGTATCTGGAGTGGAGAACAGAAAAGTCATCGTGGAGGTTGAACTTGGTTTAAAAAGTGCCTTAGTGTGTGCAGTATGGATATTATAACTTTTCAGGCAGGTTGATCTCTTTAGCACCGCTCGATAATGGTCTGTTCAAACAGATTGCCTTAATAGTAAGGACAGTGCCCCATAATTAAATAACACATGTCTAAAATAATTTTGCTTCAAACAACAAGTCAAAATGTAGGTTAGAATATATTTCACACTGAATTATCCCACTTGTATACATATAGCTACATTTTTCTAAAAAAATTAGAGAATTTATCTAAAAATACCTACAGGAAATTTTGTAGTTTTATGTTATTGGAGGAAAGTGTAATAATCAAACATGTATTTTATTCCAAATGAATATGGAAACTAAAAATTTAGAATAAGCCAAACTGGGTGGAGCACACCATAATTTCAGCTCTTTTAGGTAACTGAGTCTAGGTAAGCTAAATTTGAGGTCCAGCCTGAGCAATTTAGTGACATAAAACAAGCTTAGGATGTGATTCAGTTTCAAGGATCTGGGTTGAACCTGTACCACTGGATATAAGAAAATGTAGTTTAATAAATGAGTAAAAAAATTAAGCATACTTAGTTAGATAAGTAATACACATAAAAATCAGGAGAAAAAAAGAAAATACTATTCCAAAATAATTTTGGTGGGGTTTTATTTGAGAAAATGAATAAAATTTATGAGCAACTATATAAACTGATATGCAAAATGAAAAAATAATATAAAAATCACCATATAAGAAAAGAAAGATAGGGAGGATACCACTGTGAAGAATTCAAAGTATTAAAATTTTAAATAAGGAATAGTACAGGTAGCTTTATATGATCACATTAAAAACATTCTGATAGCTCAGAGTAATTATTTGCTCTCAGTAGATGTGCTGAAGCATTTGATGAAAATCAATATATACGTATTTATATTTACAGTAAACAATTTTCACCAAATTTATTATTGAAGCAAATAACATTAAGCTTTTAAAGAATAGATCAAAAGTCATATAGACATCAAATTTAACAGAGAACAATAAATATTTTTCTCCTAAGATCACAACCAAGCCAGAATTTTCACTCTCTTAATAATGTTAGCCTTCCCAAGGATACTGACTTTTTAAAGGATGTACATTCTCTATTCAATACAGTAGAAAAGGTTGGACATAGCCCATTAAAGCAAGAGGAATTATATATCTTGAAAGATATTAAAAAGAATTTTTATCCACAAGTGCCCATACTTTTACATGCAGAAATAGAAAATAATAATAACTAATACACAAAAATGGCTACAGTAATTGTCATTTTAACAAAATAATAAATTATGAAATTATATAGTAAAACCTAATTGGATATCTTTGTACATGGCATAAGCTCCATATTACTATAATTTCTTATTAGCACAATTAATATGTAAAATGGAAGTAATCCTAAAGAAAAATCCTAAGAAGTATAATAAAGTGAAATTTTCAACCAAAAGGTAAAAAGTCAAACATTTCTAAAATGCTTTTCAAAAAATTTACAAAATTGAAGGATTCACCTTTCCTAAATTCATAATCTAAAAATCTAAACTAATAACTATGATATATATTTTTCATAGGATTCATATATCAAATATAATACCAAATATTGTATTGATCTCTCTACATTTAGTTCTAGAATGGGCAAAAATAATGGATAATGATGAAAATCTGTTCTTTTCTACTCTGAGCAGAATGTAAGACAGATTGAACAAGGTTAAACCTTTTGGAAATATATTAATATTTTCTATTTTAATTTAAATATTTTTAATATCAGTGTGTGCACTTTTATAATGTCACTACATGTACTTTTAAAATGTATATACAAAATGTAGATCAATCTAGTCTAACAAAAATAAAATATAGTATCTTCCATATAATTTCTTCATAATATTCATGTAATTAACATATAACAATATAAACTCTCAGAATAACTATTACATACACCAAAATAATGATAATTCTCAATATTATAGATGCACTCATGCAGTCTTCTATCTCAAACCTACTCATTCTCTGGTATATTTTCACACTACTAATATTTCCAAAGATTTAGTGAGCTTCAGTCATTGCTTTTGTGATGAGAAAGTATTACTGGTACAAAATGCCTGACACCTACATTTGAAATGAATAGGATTTAACTTGGACTCATAGCTCCAAAGGTCTCAGTCCTTTGCAAGTTCCAATGCACATAAGGAAGGGAACAAAGGGAAAGTTGGGGAAAAGTTGCTGACTTCATTGCATCCAGGAATGATGGAGAGAAGGGAGGACTCCAAGGAGATACACACTTGCAGGTCACAGTCCCAGTGTCCTGCTTCTTAGAGCCCAGCCCCAACTTGTACCAGCACAACAGTGGGTTTAACCAGCCTCTGAACTGTGAGGTTGCCACGTGATATTCTAGACCTGAACAATAACATTCTGTCCCATGATCCACTCATCTTCCAAAAACCCCATGGCTGAACCATGAAGTTGTTGGGGAACACTGTAGATCTAAACCATCAACAATCATCTATGTATGCTTTTTAAAGTTTTCCTATGTAACTGTTCCTGAAGATTGCAAGTTAATTTTTCCTTTTTTGAAATTTTGTTGTATTGGGTCACAGTACAGAATTCCATTAGTATTGCCCTTGTTTCTTTGTATAATAATACTTGCTTGATACACCCATGTCACTGCACCTAACTATGCATTGTGGATGTTTGTTTTCACAGAGAATACATAGACAAAAGGAGAGTGATATTGAGTATATGGATATATATATATATATATATATATATATATATATATATAGTTACATAAGAAAAAGTATGAGAGATGACATCTGAAACTGAGCTATCTTGTGATATCTTTCCTCTGAGATGAGTTTTCTTTATAGTATGACATACTCATAAGGACATTGAATTTATTCACAATTTTTATGTCAATATTTTGAATTTAATTAGCTTATTTTGAAGTTGTTCATGTAATTTGGTATCCATAAGGATGCCCGCACATCACATAGTAACACAAATATGAAATTATTTCACTCACATTGTTAAGTAAAATTATCTATTATAAAGGTTTAAATACAGTTTGTTGCAAACAAAACAATGCTTTTTATCACTTGTTTCATATATTTAATATATGTGATGATGATTTCATTTTTTTCATTTTAGGATATATGGTTTTTTAACCTATGTTCTTCATAGATTATTTGGAATTTTATGGGGAACCCAGAGAAGAGCCCTACATGTTAAGGGTACAGTGTGAAAATAAAAATACAGAGACAAGTTTAGTGATACATGAGTGGCTGGGAAGTCAGTGTCTCTAGATGGATCCTCCTCACCCTCCTCCACAGCCGCCATTCGTTAGGTGTATACAGTGATAGCCGGGCTAGTAAAACATTCCAGTTCAGTGGGAGACTCAGACTCAATGGCGTAGATCATCAAATGCTAAGGATTTTGTCCTGGAGTATAATCCTGTGATGACTCAAGAGGGCATAGATGATTTTAGGCTTAGAAGAATCAATGGGAAAGCTCAGACAGGTGGTATCCAAAATCCCGAACCTCCATTTTATCCCTTAGGGAAGTATGCAAAATTAGCCATTGTGAATTTGTGGTCCCCAAAAAGAATTTGAAAGTTATGACATGAATAAAACAATAATATGGGTAGTCTCTCATAACTCTAATAAACTGAGCTTTCTTATAAGCATTAATTTTGAAATTATTGTTGAAAATAATATTGTTGAAAACAAATTTAGAAATCATCAAATAACAGTTTGGAATTTGAATCCCTGCTTTAAATTTAAGGCAGATTAAAAAATACTGTTAATTTCAGAGTAGAATATTTTGAAAGAAATATCATAACAGGAAGTATTTGCAAAGATACCCTCTAAATGTACTGGTACCACAAACATGAATGAAGTATCAAGTACTTCAACATGAAACTCATTATAAGGAGGGTCAAATGAATAAGATACGGGAGTAATGTCTGATTACAAGACGAGTGATTACCATAATTAAAATTAAAACAAAAAAAGAACTGAAAGTCATGGAGAGACATGTTTTAGGGACAATGATGTCTCTTAGTCTAGAGGTGGAAATATTGTTAAAGACCTGGAAAATAAAGGTGTCAAAACCTATAATTCCTCCTGTCATTCTCTCAAGGAATGTAATCAATAGATATTTTTATCCTAGTTTTCTTCCTCATATTGATCCATACTGCAAACAGAAAATAGAATTAAAATTCTATTTCAAAGTACATACAGAGCCTATTTTTAAAATACAATGATCTTAAATTGTGACATGAAATTAGCACAAAATTATTCTGGGGTATCATGAAAAAACAAACTTTTAAAATTGACTATATAGAGAACAACACAATTTGAAATTTATTAATAAATCATATATTTACTCATTAATATATTGATAAAATAATTATTTATCACCTGTCTACTCTGTTGTATATGTGATTTTGGACCAAGGAAATATGCCAGGTGAGAAACTCTGTCTATAAATCTGTTTCTATTTAGCTTATATTATAGTGCTACATAACAGAGAGGAAAAATGCAAACACACAATCCTCAATAAGGAATAAATATAGACAACCTGACAATTTCCATCACTTCTTCCTAGACATTTCTCCCATTTCCAACACAAAACTAAAATTTTTGAGAATTTTAAATATAGGATTTCAATCTCTGTGTGGTACTGTTACAGGCAGCTGAGCCAGGTACAAATATTACAGGCAGTCAGACAGGGCTGGGCCCTTGAGGAAGCTGGCACAGAGGACCATGTCTGATGACCTTGGAGGAGACACACACCTCTTGCTGTGGGCCAGATCTCAAAATGAAGGCAAAACAAATGCAATCACAACCTTAAGTATAATCCTTAGGGATTAAATCTGAATCACCTTGAAGTCAGGAGTTACCATTCCAATCCCTGGGGAAGATCACTGCTCTCTAAGAACGCTGGCTTTCTATGTGGCTCACTTCCCCATTTGTCCCCAATGTAATCAATTTTACCTGAACTATTGATCTTATTGGCTAACTATAGTTATGTCCCATCTTATGCCCATCTGCCTTGTGAGTTCCCAGTCTTCCCCCACCTTAAACCCGTGGTTTTACTCTATTAAATTCCCTGGAAAAGACAGAATTCTTGGCTACCCACTCAGGTCCCCTTCTATCTCTCTTCAGACAAAAGCTTTCTTTCTCTCAATAAATATATTCTACCATTCATCTCCATTGTTCCTAAAATTCATTATTTGAAATTAGAGAACATGAGCTCGTACCAGAAATAGTAGGTCAGGAGTTTCATTTCCCTATATCATATATAATTATTTACTGAGTAATTATATTCAGCATGATTGTAAGATTAATGTATGTCAATATAGTGTAACTTGCAAATCACATATAATAGTATATTTGAAGTTTAATATTTTCACAAAAATTTATAATGTCTGTAGTATTTCCTTTAATGTTTTCTTTAACATTTCTGATATTTGTAAACTGGATTTTAGACTTGTTTTAACTTATGTTTGTATTTTTCTGATTGTAAAATGTTCCAAGTATTTGTCGAATGAATATTTGATGAGATTAATTTAGGAAATGTTATATCCAGTCCTTTGAACATAGATTGTAACTTTTATTTTAACATTATATTTGCTGATTTGTTCAATAAAACTTTTATTACAATCAAAGGAACCTTTTTAAATGATAGTTTCTGTAAGTTTCTTTTAGAGATATTATTTCTTCTCAAGATTTGGATATATTTTCTTAAAGTACCTTGTGTAGATTTTATTTCAGATGTTTTTACTTCTGCCCTAGTGACCTTGAATTGCCAGGACAATTTAAATTATAAAATGTGGCTTTCTGTGCTATTTAATGTCACCTGGAGGCTGGAAGTCCAAGATCAAGATGACAGCATAATCTGATTTTAGTAGAAGTCCTTTTCTAGGTTGCAGATGGCTGATTTCCTTTTGTATACTCACATGGCAGACAGAGTGAACTAACTCCATGACCTTTCACAAAAGCACTGATAGTATTTATCAGGACCTGACCAAGATCCCCAATTTCCCAAATGGCTGTACAGGGAAGGCTTAAAAAATGAGACAAGTGGTTTGATCTCAGGGCTCCAGGAGGATCAAAACCCTCTAGCAGACTTGGGGACTCTGGGGGCTGGGACAAGGAATGTCTCTGGGTGGTCTGTATTCATTTAGCTTTCAAACAAGGAAGAAGTTAAAGTGGAAAATGCAGGAAACTGAGAAGAACCTTGGGAGTCGTTCAAGGAATTTTCCAAGTAACAGATCATGTTAGTTTAAGCAAATTATCCTATGTCAGTTTAGGAGAAGTATCTTTGGAGAAAGTTTCCAGGTTGACTTTCACTACAGGTGTGAAACGCCTGCAACTACAATCTTCATCTTGTTAATTGGGGTTGGAGCCAGGTGTCCTCAGTTGTGGCTTTATCTTGCCCTTTTAAGTGTCTCTTGGTTCTCAGTTCAGCCACCCTGGCTATGCCACAGCCCTGAACACTGGTTCAATTTCCAGCTCAATGTCTCCCAATAATTATTCATAAGTATTCCATACTCATGACCTAATTATTTCTCAAAGGTCTCATGTAAATAAAATTATAATGGAGATTAGATTTCTATATTGAATTTTGAGAGATCACAGTATTGGATATTCACAAATATAGAATGGATTTGTGTATACCATGAGAGAAAAGTTAAGGTTTATTCTACTGTGGATATCAAATGAGCTAATCCCCTGCAACTTTGCAGTTTCTACTCTGTCAAAGACCAGGTGTCCTTTTATGACTTTTCTTTTCCTTTTTCTTTCTCACTTTTGTCCACCTAAGAATACATTTATCTTCTTTTAAAAGATCCAATCTTTGAATTAATAAATTGTATCTATTGTTTTTCTATTTTCTTTCTGTACTAATTTCCACTCTTTACCTGCTTTCACTTTACTTTGATTACCTTTATATAGCATTATAAGTTGGAAATTAAAGATATTGCTTTATATTCTTTTTTTCTTTGAAACTGTGTATGTAGCTATTTGCAACAATGAAATAATTTTTTTATTACTAATTTGTAGCTGTCCATAAGTTTTGGCATTCTGTCTCTTTATTTTCACTTCTCAAAAATACTTTCTGGTTTCCCTGTTGATTTATCCTCAGTATCATTGGTTATTAAGAATTATGATCTTCAGTTTCCACATATTTCTGATTTTACCATATTGCTTTAAATTCTTGCTTCCTGATTCTGTCAAGCTGAAGATACTCACTTTATGTGTCTCTACACATCAAAGTACATTTAGAAATGTTCTATGTCCTGGTATACGATCCAGACAAGTGATGGGAAACCTTTTTGAGACTCAGTGCCCAAATCTAGCCAAAATCCACTCATGCATCACAAAGAACTAACACTACAATTAAAGGTGAATACTAAGATTTTAATTTAGAAAATAGCAACTCACACACTTGGCTTACATGGTGACCAAGAAGGATCTGCGTGCCCTCTGTGACATGAGTGCTGTATGTTCCCCATCCCTGGCTTAGGAGACAAACACACATGTGCACTTGAGAAAATGTTACATTCTGATGTTATTGTGGGGAGAATTGTGCAGAAATATGTTAGTTCTCACTAGCTGATAGTGTTCAATTCTTATTTCTCTGTCAGTTTTTATGCCAAATTTTTATTTTTTTAATAAAAAATTCTTAACTATCTTGTGTAAAACTTTTTTCTTTTTCCCTTTCTTTCTTTCCCCTTTTCTCCATCATAATTTCTCTTTTCTGTTGAACAGTTTCTTCTCAATTAACAATATTTTTTGTAAATTTTGTGTTTTACTTATATAGTTAGTTTCTCTTAGCTCATTGAAAAAAAGGTTTATGCTAATATTATTTGGACAAGATATCATGCCTATATCTACCACAAAGATAACAGTATGAGTGTATTAGTTATTGTAACTCTCCTACTAACCTGTTTTGAAACTCTGATTTATTTTCTCTTTAAAAATTAATTAGTTAATTAATTGAAATAAATTAAATCTTCAATACTGTTATTAAATTACTTTTTAAATGTATTTTGAGGCTTTCTTTTTAGTAGTATTTATATTTGTTAGAGCTTCTAATAGGTCATTGTTAGGACTTCTAATGGATTAACTTTTGTTGTTATAAATTCTTTTTGCTCAATTTTAGTTGCATCCATTTGTTCTAATGTATTTGCTGTAATATTTCTACCATTCTTCCAGATTCTTTCTGACTGAGGTTTACAAGACATATTTTTACCACTATTTCTCTTTAAATCGATTTATATTTTTGCAGATAAAGCATATCTCCTATAAATAACATATATTTGTATCCCTTTTAAAAAATAAACACTAAGTACCTGACTTTTGACTGGATTATGTAATCTTTGCAATATTTATATCATTATTCATATAGTGTTTCATGTCACATTTATCTTTATATCCTTGCTCTCTATATAAAATATTTTAGCATAAAGTGTTAATACTTTAATAAAATACATAATTTATAATATTTTCAAATTTCTTTATCACTATGATTTAAAAACTCTTCTTTAATTCTTGTATCAACTGATTTATACCAAATTAATTTCAGTCAAATATATTATACTTTTATATCTGTATTTTAGTTTCTATTTTTGGTGGTATTGTTATATATGTTAAATATATGTGTACAAAACACTCAACAGTATAAAACTTTATTTTCATACAATTATGCATTTTTTAAGGAAGTTTAAAGAAGAAATGATAACAAGGTATGTTTTTGTAATTTGGTATAATTCTATTCTTATATACCACAACTTTAAGTATACACTTCAGCTGTGGGCTCACTATCAAATTTATATCCTATAAACTCAAAAATGTAATTGTAAATTTGTGGGTTTATGAAGAAGTTAAAAGGAGAAATTAGAAGATATATGTACTTATGATATTTTATAATTACTTAATTACTAGTGTTCTTTTACTTTGTCAGGGACATTCTGTTTATAGTTTTTAAGTAGTTCCTTTTAGCCAGAAAAAAGTAAAACTGTTTCTTCATGGGTGAAGAAGGAAGAAGAGGAGGATGAGGGGTGTTTACAGTCTCCATGAAGTGGAACAAAAATGTGTGTCATGTTCACATTCTTGCAAATATTTTTGCTAGAAATTTTAAATAATTCAGTCATTGCTTTTAGTGCTTAATACTCTAACATTTATCCTATTCAAAATGTGATTATTGTCATTTTTCACATATTCCTTTTCCATGCTTCAGGGAGAAATTCAGTGTAAAAGTGTTGGTGTATAAGTATTCATTATGTTTTTATATATGGTAAAATTTATTTGTACTGAAATTTTCATATTTTATCAATGATCATACTTTTTTAAAATATAAAATGACTATCTGTTTAATTACTTGAATATCCATACCTGTATATATTTTGTAAACTTCAAATGTGTGTCTTGTATGTAGACACTGAGCTTTTATTTATACTTTTTAAATGAGCAGATAATTTCATGCATGTCTTTTGTAAAACAGACATACATTTTATTATGGGAAAATTGCTTTAGAATTTTGGTCTCCTCATTCAGCTAATTGACTGACAATCATAAGTGAAGACTGAATAAATAATTCAATTAAAAGTATATCTAAAGAGAATGATATTTAGAGTTCACATTTAACAAGTTTTATTACTTAGAGCAGCAAAAAAAATTAAAAAGCAAGCATAATGAGCCTTGTAAATCAGTGATGAAAAAATGTAAAAGAAACTAATGAATCCAAGGAATATCATAGATCATGACATGTTATTTCCAGGCTGTTAAACATGACCATGATGAACAACTGCAGGTGTTTAAAATCTATGACTTTATAAAGGATAAATTGAAAAATGAGTGTCAGAAAAAATCACTAACAGTGCTTCTCCAAGGATGGTACAAGAATGGCCACCTTCCCTCAAGAGTGATAAAATTAGAAATTCATATCAATTATTGGAGATTTATGGGTTAGAATACTAAATACAAATGTCTGGAATTCCAGCTAGATAATTCCTGCTATGGATGCTTCTACCCACACTACTAAATGAATCACACTGCAGAAGGAATGAAAGCCTGGAGGAAAAGCCTTCACTTTTACTCTAGTGGTTAATTTTATGTATCACAGATGCCAAGCCACAATGTTCAGATATGTGGTCAGTATTCTGAACATTACTTTGAAAATGATTTAGATGAAATCAGAAATGAAATTATTGAAATTTTCATAAAGAAATTTACCTTTCAGAATGTGAATAGATCTCATCTAATTCATTGGAAGCCTTAATACAACTCTGCCAACACTTGATCCTGGGAGGATTTCTTGAAAATATTGGATGTACCAGCTCCTGAAACACTGTCCTTAAAGTCAATCCACTTTTTTGTGTCTTTGAAGACTATGTTTATGAGGTCATATTCATTAGTCTTCAAATTTTATATTTGTCTCACGTTAATCTAAATTCTGTATATACTAACCTAAAAAAGGCTGAACATTCATTCTGAGCTCTAGGTAGAATTGGACTGAGTGTGACGCTTATAAAGAATTTTAAAAACTTCAGGAAAATCTGTGTCAGAATTCCTGATCTTAGTTTTTCTGTTCTTCTTTTATCTTCTTTGTGAAAGAAAAACCATTTTCTGGCTGATTCTCTTAAATGCTTGAAAATTAACATATTGGAATTTCCTTCTCATTATAAGTGTTTCAAATAGAAACCATCTTTCATTTTACATATATTTTGATTTGACATTTTCCTGATACTTGAGGCAGAATCAAAATTGGGCCTCAGTTCACTGGCATTACTAAAAGCATAAGGGCCATCTTTTGATCTGCTCTCTCCTCTTCAGGTAATCGCTTGATGTGGTCCACTCTGAAACCAGTTCTGCCTCTCTACCGCTTTGTGTTGGACACGTGACAGGGAAATATTTTGATAACTTTGGGCAAAGAGAGGTTGCCTTGTCCTTTCTATGCTATTTTCTCCTTTTCTTCCTTCTTATCCATCTTGCCCTCTCCCTCCTTCTTCCTCCCCTAAAACCCCCTTCCTCACTTCTCCCTCACCTCTTCTGCTTCTTTCTCCCCTTCTCATCATCTTCATTTTTCTTCCTTTTCTTCTTCTCATCTCTAGCTTGTGAATTGCATGACAGCTTCACTAGTTCACTTATCCTAGGTTTGCTTGGGTGAATTAATTCATTTGGAATCTTTTCTGACTTTTTAATGTCTGATCTTTGATTTGCGATCGAACCCTGCATGCAATTCACTTCTATTCTTCCACCAATGCTGCAATTATAGCACTGTTACTCTTAAATAGTTATAAAATGATGTAATTTCCCTAAGGGAAATGTACAATCAAAATGAGTTATTTAGAGTTCTTGGATTTTTCTCTTAATCAATTATTTGATTTTTTGATGGTAGGTAGAGATTCAAAATAAGTTTCTCAACCTAAAATTAATCAGGCTATTTAGAAACCCTAATGTACTTTATCTGAACCTATTCAAAATGTTGGAGAATAATTTATTCTCCTTAAATATTTACCGTCCACCTGCTACAATCTCAAAGACGCTCTGATTTCTCTTTTCCTTCTTTTTATACATAACACTCTCCAAATCCATCCCAAGTCACTCAAGCCACCTTCAACTCCTTGCAGACTGGATAGTTCTGGATATTGCAAAGGAAAGACGCACCAGGGAAAAATCTTTCCAGATAAAAAAAAATTCACCTAGCTTAGAAAGTCTTACTGAGCCCTTCAAATGGTCTGTTTGTATCTGTCCTTTTAAAAACCTTCAACACACTAATGGAACCATTTAAGTACAATGGATAAAATAGTAATCATAATGATTGGGCATTTCAGAATTTTTGATCAACAATGAAGCCAATCTGTAGCGTCCTTAAAATTTTACATTATCACTTAGTAGTCCCCCCAGAGTATATAAAGTACTTCTTGCAGAAATCAAAATACTCATCACACAATTTGCCAATTTCTAACCCTCAACCTGTATCTACTTAGCTCTGTTATATCCATCATATGTTTTTATCTCTTTTGTTAATCAACTTTCTTATTGATGGGTCAAAATGTCTGACACCTGAAATTTAATGGCAAAAAGGGTTTGTTTATCACCTGTTTTCAAAGGTTTCACTACAGTGTTGGCTTGCTCCAAAGCAAAACACCATGGAGGAAAGGCGTGGTAGAGCACATACCATGAGTGCAGGCTGTCCTAAGTCACGTCCCCAGTGACTAACCGTATCCAAAGAGGCCTCCCAGCTCTGATCATCAGGGAATTAACCACTCATGAGGTCAGCAAAGCCATGGTCTAGTCATCTCTCCACAAGTCTCCTAAAACAGTCAAGCTGATGACTGAGACTAACTGGTCTGCTGCTGCTATCTGTTAGAGAAGGACATTTTTCCTAATCTGACAGACAGCACCAAGGTCTAAAACGTGATGTTTTGTGCTTTTCTCCAATCCTTGCTGCCCAGTAACAGCTCTAAGAGCTCACCTTATCATCTCTCTCTCTCATCTAACTGCTCAATCTCTTTACAAAATCTTTATTCATGGCTTGCTAATTCTCATTCCAGATTTCTGGCAACAAAATGGACAGACAAAATATATTGGAAAGTAGAATAATGGGAAATAAAAATGTCTTGATCATATCCCTCTCTAGATACTTCAGTTTCTTGTTAAGTCCCAAAGAAATTGAAGAACTCTGGTCTATTTTTTTCTTGGACTTTTGGTCAAATATAGCCTTTGCTTTTGATTCTGGCTCCTGCAACTTGCCGACTCTCCCAGTATAAAATCTTTCTTATCTCTCCTTTTTAATTCTGTGTTTGTTTCAATTTGAGAAGAAAAAGCCATGTATGATACATATTTATTTTCCCATGATTCAAACCAGAAACAGTTTCTCAACCCTGGTCAAGAAAGAAAATCTTACTGAAATGAAGAGATGTGAAGCCTTGGGCTGTGGGAAATTTTGTTAATCACTTTCCTGTCACTAAGACAAAATACCTCACATCATAACTCATGGTTTTTAAAGGATTCAATGTGTAGTCAGCTCTAGGGCAGGAGGGAATGGTGGAAGGTCCGACAGAGGAAGGTTCCTACAGTGAGCTGCCTCTGCTGAGCAGGTCTGTCTCCTCATGACTATGGTATTCTGTCCCCTTCAGCTAATCAACATTTTATAAGTTTTTTTTTTTAATCTGCTTCTCCTTCACTCCCTCCACCACTTGAATCTCTTGTCATTTGTAAAAGATCTATTTCCTTGTTTCCTACCATCATTTGTTTTGTTTTTATTTATGTTTCAAGGTTCTCATATGAGAGAAAAGATGCATAAGCACACCATGATTTCTTTAACCTTTCTATAAAGCTCAACCCCTGAACACATGATCCCTTGAGGGAGACATTGACCAGAAATTAAGAAATAGAGTAGCAGAAGGAAGAACTATAGACAGGTGTAATAACAGACAGACAGACATCTGAAAATGGTGCTCTAAATACTTGGCTAAATAGTAATGTGTGCTTATGTAGAGAAGGACCTAAGTGCCAGTGGAAAATCTACTAATTAATAAATAGCTGCTGCACAAATCAAAACTGAGCAGAGTTTCTTATTGAATTCATAGATATGGCAGTTTTAAGTGATCAGACTTAAATAAACACCTCTGATGTTGACTATTGAGCCCAAAAGAATCACACTCACTGGAATAATGCTAAATGAAATCTATAAAAAACAAAAAATGTGGAAAAGTCACCAAAATAACAACAAAAAATGCAAAAGGAATACATAAAATGTCTATCATATTCAAAATAATATAAATATATACTGATCAAAGTGTACAAAGTATCAGATTAAATACAATATTTGATAAAATAAAATAGAATGAAAAAGATAAAAATTAACACAAGAAAAAAATTAACAGATATTTATAAAAAGGCATTAAAATTTAACCTAGGTTTGACCTCGTAAAATGAATTCCCATGTCTTATACATTTCAGAGTGTCTTTAAAATTTATAATGAATTCTCTTATAAATCTCAGCAGAACACAATCAAAAAACAATTTAATTTAATTTAGGATTTTTGAGCTATTTATCTATCATCTATTGAGATTTACCATTTGTTCTTTATTTAGTTTCACTAGTTTGTTTCTAGGACTTTTTCCATTTGATGTAAGTCATGCAGTTTGTGACACATAGTTGCTTTTATTATACCTTTGTATTTTTTCTATATCTGTGAAGATGGTAATTATGTCTTCCTTCATTTCTAGTTGTAAAAATGTGGTCTTGTCTGGTTTTCTTTATCAACTTAAATAAAGTGTTATCAATTTTGTCATATATATATTCTTTCACTACTATCTTATTTTTGTTTAAGAAGATAGTTTCTTTGTACAATTTCATTAACTTTGCCATGATTTTTACTGTATTTTGAGTTGTTATATTTGAATCAAACCTAAGTATTAAAATCAAAATTTCAAAGTATAGTAAACGAATTCACATCAATCGCATGCTAATTTTAACAGGACGTAATCTATTTGCTCTTACGTATCTGAAAAAAATGCTCCAGTGGCGCAATTGGTTAGCGCACGGTACTTACACAGCTCTTATGTATCTGCATTCCTTTTCCCTTTATGCTATCATTATTTAGTAAGTTATACCTTTATATATTGTATGCTCATTGATACCAATTAGGAATTCTGACTAATTATCTTTCTATGTTAAATTAGATAAAGGACACAGTTTTAATGTAAAAATTATATTTACTTTTCATTTATATTTATTAGTATTATGTTTACTTTGCCTTTCCTCATTTAGATTCAAATAATTGTTAAAAGTTTTAATTCATTGATAAAGGTTTCATTCATTGATTCTAATGGTAAGTTCTCTCAGTTTTTAAATTTGAGAACGTGATAGTTATTTCTCCTTTAGTTTAAGGATTATTTTCTAAACACTGAAGTTGATGTTGATTTTTTTCTACTGCTACTTTGAATATATTATTCTAATATATTCTTTTGGACTCTGGTTTTTGAAGTCAGATCTTATATTAGAAAAGTGTTTTGTATGCAATAAATTTCTTTTTTATTGACAGGAATTTTTTTCTTTGTTGTTTGTTTTGTTTTATTTGGATTAGAGAAGTTTCTATAAGATATACTAAAGTTTATATTTCTTTTAGTTGGTTTTTAGAAATTCTTAGTTTATCAAATTTTGGACTCTTTCAACATATCACCATAGTTTCTGTCTTCCTCTTTCTCTTTCTTCTCTCCAGAAGCTTCTTCCATGTGTGCATTAGTATGCTTGATGGCTTCCCCCAGGTCTCTGAATCTGTTTCCATTTTCTGGATAATGTTGGTTTTTGTTCCTCATATTAGATAATGATGTTCAAATGCATTGTTACTTTACTCTGATTGATCAGATATGCTGCTGATTCCCATTGGCAAGTTTTTTTTTCTTTATTTTTAACACTAAAATATTTGTTTATATAGTTTTTCTAATTTCCATCTCTTTATATGTATGTTCTATTTGATGGATGGTATGTTCTGAAATGTTCCTGTACTGAAATGTGAAACCCATGTATCACAAATTGTAACTGTGTTCCAAAGAATAAATGTCTGTTGTTTGAACTACCCAATCTGTGATATTGTTATAACAGCCCTTGCAAAATAATACAGTGAGACATTGTTTTTATGTGTTTCTTTAGTTATTTAAATCTGTTTTACTTTAATTTATTGAACCTAATTAATAAAGCCAATGCAGCACTCTCTGCCTAGAATTATTTTCTATAGCAGTTTCC